>ML385000.1:0-133103 GCA_005239525.1 Nicotiana knightiana
ACCCCAGGATTATATTTGCAACGCCCGCTTAGTCTTCTACAAGATATAGTTGAGCGTGATCAATCCATCGAGTATGCGATGTAATAAGCTCGCAACTTTACAAGAGTCAGAGGGTCCTCCCTATGTACTATAAGGAAAGAATAATTTAGGGAATAAGGAAGAAGACTTCAACCTAAAGATAGTAACTAGAAGGAGAAATGGTCATGTAAAAACAGTCTCACTACAACATTGTATGCACTCCATAAGAAAGTGGCACTTACTGTGGCTAATGAACAGGAAGTAAAATCAAAAGTAATATTCGAGATCATATGAATTGAATGAAAACTCTGACATGTGTGGGAACTAAGATAAGCTAAGTATGCACGCAACAAGGGGGAAGAAAGACTAGGAAAAGTAATTGCAAACGTTTAAAGAAAGCTGAGATGGAATAGAAGGAATTATTCAATCAATGATCGAGAGTTAGTTACGTTATGAACGCACTTAAGGTTTCGGAGAATTATCCATGCAGCATATATGTTGGAAATCATACAGCTGTAGAAGATTCTGGCAAATTCAAAAGATGGAATTGGGCCCAGGTCATAGACGAAGGATTGAATTGTTAAAAATTGTATCATGGATATTCCATAGCGCCCATGAAGGGTTAAAGTAATAACAATACCATGAGCCGCAGATCGAGAGATAGCTTAAGCTTACATAAAGGCTGATCAGAAGTAAGAAGAAACTAAAGATCTACATTAACAAAGTAAATCAGGAATCTGATTATTGGACCTAGAAAATTATAGACCTCGTGATTGAGAACATTGCAGGATTACTCTTAGATATCAGAGGTACAAGAGAGATAGTATATTATCCACATTTTATAACAGCTTTACGATAAAGCCAGTTAGAAAAGTAACAGCCTCATAAGAAATCAGTATGAAGCTCCCACCGAATTGTAGTATTATAATAAAGCTTCAAGTTGAGGATGTGAATCATACCTATGTGGAAGGGAGGTTATGAAAGAGATAGAAGAAAAGAGGGTGAGATTTTAAGGTAAGTAAGGTAAAGGTCAACAACGTACGAGATACTCAAATGTAGAAGGTTGTGAATAGTCCATTCTTCGGATAGACGACTAGAAGCACTGGGACTCAGTATCCAGGAATGACAACGGCGTCATTAATGGTATACTCTCCAGCCTATGGTTTCTAGATATTGAGAGGCCTAGTCAGGAGAGCAAAGAAGAGTTAGAGACGATGTGATATCTCGCTTGATGTTCCATAATAACATAAGGAAATCTATGGGGCAAGCAAGTTGAAGGAAGGTTGCAAGTAGTATAAATAGATATGTGTAGGTCGCAAGCTAAAGCATGGTAGAGCGATAAGATTTTAGGAAGACAAGAGTGAGGATAAGAAAAGGGCGAGTGAGAAGGTGACGAGAAGCGATAAGTCCTCAGGATTAAGCCCATGAAAACAAGAGAGCTGATGGTTTCTCTAAGTTATAGAAAGCTCAGTATAGCCTGAATGAACTCAAAGGAGTTACACATCATAAATAGTATTTAGAAGAGATGGAATGCTGCCATGATAGTAAAATAAGGGTGTAATTGTGATAGATAAAGAATGACGTTTGGGCCTTCGACTGAGTAATGATTTGAAGGGAAAAAAAGGGGTAATGAATGATACGGGATTAAAATACCCACGTAAGTGAGTCACATTGGGATTCTATAAAAACGGTTATTGAAGTACAGTATCGCCGCTAAGTGGATCAGGAATCACATCAAATATTCCTCGATGCAACGTCAGCCCTAGTGGCAATGTTTTACGTACGAAGTTTCAAGATATCAATGGTAGATTGTAGATCAACATTGAGGTAATTCAACAATGGATGGATAAAAGTTACAAAGTATGAAATGAGATATAGCAATATTTGTATGATCGACAAAGTACCGACCAAAGAACTTCAGTACACCTATAGATGCCTAGAGGGACATCTTGTCAAGTTCTATATATGTTCCCAAATTGAGGCCTAAACATTGGCTAAAAGTTTAAGGGAAGAGTCGCATAGGAGCACATACAAGGAAAAAGTCGTGCAGGCTACATGAAGGAAGATAGCAACAGTTACGAGATTGAAAGGATTCCGACCACAAGTCGTGGTGTGAGAACGAGGATCTAAAGGGGGAATGCCTTGGCCTTTGGGTTTATTCACAGAACAGTTGCCTAGATGGCAAGGAGAGTACTAAAGTATTTGCAAGAGACATAGGTTATAAAAATGATAAGTGCATCAGTCAACATACGAGGAAGAATGTTCCAAAGGGGGGAATGATGTTACACCCCATGTTTTCGTACGTGAAAATACGCTATAAGTAAATTGAAAGCTCGGAAATGAGATATTACATCCCGCATTTTTGTGTGTTAGATTTTCGGCGTAAGTTAATCAATGTAAGTTCATAAATGGGATTATTTTGAGATTATAAGAATTATGCTATTTCAAACAAGTGATGAGTAATTCGTGAAGGTGAGAGGGAAAGCAAATCGAAGAAAATGAATTTCGTCGAAGTTTGACAATTTGGGACAAAATGTGGCCCGAGCTAAAATACTAGGTATTTATGGACTAGTATCATACTAGTATCATACAAGGTAACACATGGTCATGATAGTAAGGTGTATAAAGTGTATTAAAGGTGAGTAGTATTTTTAGTAAATTGATATAATTCTTAATTATGTGGGTAATTGGCTAATTATTGGATTTGTGGATAAATATTTAAGTAAAACTTGTTGGATAATTATAAGGGGGCAACTATACACGTGGGGGTATGTAAGTGTGGCAACAAATTGCCAACAATCTTATGCCTAAGGAGGTGGTAACACTATTACATCCATATCTCATTTTGGCGTGTAAAGATCTAATTAAGAAGGCCTTTCTTAGTTCACAAAGTGAAAAGGCATAATTCCAATCTTTGAAATTACAAAGATACGGATGAAAGCTTCAGCAAAAGTCACAACAAGATTATGATCAAATTCATTTTTTGGCAAGGAATATACAGAAAGGAAAAACAAGGAATATAGGTAAGTGAATTTTTTATGTTCATATAAGACCTCATGCTACTATAGTGACGACAGTCTTAGATTTGCAAAGAAATTCATACGAAATTGCACTTCGTAATAACAACGAGATTTTTCAACTCTAGGGGAATACGGTGCAATCCTTCTTAAGAATACCATATGGATTTTTGCCTACTCCAGGTATGTTAAGGTTATCCCTTCTTTCTTTTGGCATGATCCATACGACACAAACGAAACGAGCAAATGCACAATTTTCATAAATGACTCTATTCATAGAAATACTAGAGATGTTTATGTCCTTGATTCTCCATGTGTCATATTATTCTATAATCTGTTCATGGGTCTCAGAAAATATGCAAGTCGATAAAGTTTATTTCATGATATTAATCAGAGGCATAATGGTCTTATGATGTTCCGAAGGATTTTATTAACGTACTTCTCAGGCATTGCATTCATTTATACATGCACATTGACCCATGACCAGATGGCGGCGTATTTATGTATATTATATGTGTATGGGATATGGGAAAAGGTTACGGCGTTATATACGCACCACCACCTGATTAGCTGGTATACGTTGATGATTTGCCACGGTGGCCGAGATGATATGATGGAATGCCCTCAGAGGCTTGATGATGTTATGAACGCATATACTCATGCATGGTATAAAATTTATACGCATATGAATGGCACTATAAAATTAAATAATTCACAGAGATATTCAGATATACATGTCGAGACTATTACTCTACGTCTATTCTCATGTCTATTGTCTATTATTTACTGATTTTTGTTCCTTACATACTCAGTATATTATTTGTACTAACATCCCTTTTTCCTGGTGGCACTGTGATTCTTGCCCGCATGTCCCGATAGACAGGTCGAGAGTCCTCCAAGTAGGCTATCAGCTCAGCGAAAGATGTTGGTGTGCTCTATTTTCCCTGCAGTTGCTTGTTTGGTCATTATAATTTAGACGTGTATTGTTTGGTATGGCGGGGCCCTGTCCCGACCTTTATGATAAGTATGTACTCTTAGAGGCTTGTAAACAGATTTCATGTGTACGGATACTTCTATGGCCTTGTCGGCCTTATGTTAAGTATATAATGGATCACATTGGCCTTATAGGCCCCCGTATGTCACAAATATGAGTTTCTATATCAGATTGGGTCATTCTATGTTGGGTATTCCCTCATGTTTACTCTGATTATCTCATGACACCCTTTTTGGCCCACTTACCTATGATGATGTAATAAGAAAAATACATTTTATTGGTACTCAGTTGAGTAAGGTACCGGGTGCCCGTCGCGGCCCTTCGATTTGGGTCGTGATGAAAGTGGTATCGGAGAAGTTCTGTCCTAGGGAGTCTAAAAGCCGTGTCAAATAGAGTCTTGTTTATGGGTGTGTTGTGCACCACACTTAGAAGCAGCAACTCAACACTACATCAATTTATTCACGTCAGGCCTTAGCCAATATAACTCAATAAAATTGGTCAAACATTTGAGTGTAAACCTTTAAATCGTGAGTTCATTTTGAAAACTTTAAAGATATAATCATTTCGGAATAGAGATACTTCTTATTTAAAACATACTTTCTCTGAATGTATATTTATATATAAAGAGAAATATTTATAACATAGTCTCTTCAAATACGGGGTGTTCAAATACACTTTCCCAAATACTACTCTTTCAACTATCATGAATATACGTGATGTTCAAAATATATTTTCTCAAGTACTGGTCTTTCAAATATCATCAATACACGTGATGTTCAAAATATATTTTTCCCAAGTACTGCTCTTTCAAATATCATCAAAATACATGATGTTCATAATATATTTTTCCCAAGTACTGCTCTTTCAAATATCATCAAAACACGTGATGTTCAAAATATATTTTCCCAAGTACTGTTCTTTCAAATATCATCATTTTGCAAGAAAAATATTTTTCAAATATACTTTCGAAAAGAAGTCCTTTAGACATAACTTTTCCTGGAGATAATTGCTTTTCTGCTATACTTTTCAATATATATAATTATATCTTTCGATTCAAATCTCCTCAATCATAAACTACCGGAACTCAGTCCGCCACTCAAAATTTTTCATGCAATGCCGTACAGGGGAAAAGCTCCTGGATCTCTGTCTGTAGTCCCAATTTAAACATGCGATGCAGTACAGGGGGAAAGCTCTCAGATCTCTGTCCGTAGTCCCAATTTAAATATGTGATGCAGTACTGAGGGAAAGCTCCCAGATCTCTGTCCGTAGTCCCAATGTAAATATGCGATGCAGTACAGAGGGAAAGCTCCCAGAACTCTGTCCTTAGTCCCAATTTAAATATGCAATGCAACCACTGAGGAAAACAACCAGAATGCGACAGAGACAACATATATTTCCACAACCGGCGCAAAAGCAAACGAGGCCGAATACAAAGTGAGATGAGCAAATCAATACAAAGACTTAAGTCATAAAAATGGTAAAAACTCGCTCATAAGAAGTAGCCATTAAGAGGAATGCCAAGCACAAAGAGAGAACAACATAACGAGGGGAAAACAAGACAAATATAGCAACGATACTATACATTCAAGTTCGCAACAAAGAAACCAAATCATCCCGGCAAGGGAATCAGCTATAACCAATCTCACTTAGACAATTAGTTTCACCGAATAAACTCAGTTTGAACAATGCTTAGTAAATAGGCAGCATAGAAGGAAGACATAGAATAATGGTAGGAATAACAAAGTCTTCATTTAAGTCAATTAAGATCATATAAGAAACAAGGAATGCTAGGCAAGTACTTCTAGCTTGAACAGGAGGAGATGAGATTAGGATCAATATTTTGGATATAACAAGCTCAATTCATATATGGGGAGCATAAGGACCCAAAACTCCCTAACGGGCAATCTATTTGCAAATAAGTTCGAGTACACACTCGTCACCTCGCGTACGCGGACTACAATCAACATAGAAGACTCAATCCTAAGGGGTAGTTCCCCACACAAGGTTAGGCAAGATACTTACCTCAAAGACGACCACTCGGTACTCAAAAATAGACTTCTCGGGCGGGAAGACCTCCGGACGGCTCAAAATCAACTAAAAAAACTTCAAAATACATATAAAACGTATAAAGAACGATTCCGAATAATAAAGTTTCAATCTTTGCAAATTTACAAAAATCGACCCCCGGGCCCGCACCTCGGAACCCGACAAATTTTACGAATTCCGATTACCCATTTCGATATGAGTTCACCCATACCAAATTTATCCAATTTCGATAACATTTGGCCATTCAAATTATGAATTTTTATTTTTAAAGTTTTCTTTCAAAACCCACAATCCCCTCACCCCAAAACACAATTTAAATGATAAAACAAGAACTAATTCATGAAATATATTTAATTCTAGTGGAAGAACACTTACCCATTCATTTTGTGTGAAAAATCTCACAAGGAATCGCCCAAAACCGAGTTCTAGAAGTTAAAATATGTTTAAAATGGTGAAACCCCCGATTTTAGAAACTTATAATCTGACCAGGCTTTTAAAGAATCGCGATCGCGGGGATCGAGGCGTGATAACGTAGAAGGAAAATGAAGCTGGCTTAAAATGCTCTACGCGATCGCGAAACAGCTTATGCGATCGCGTATAAGGAGTAAGTTAGGTTCTGCGATCGCGGACCAACTATTGCGATCGCAGCGAAGGAAATTACTGGGCGAGTTAGACACTCTATGCGATCGCGGATCGTTCTATACGATCGCATAGAAGGAAACTAGATGACAGTTTTCAACAGTTCAAAATAGGGAACAGGACCCGGAACATATCCGAAACACACGTGAGGCCCCCCGTGACCCCATCCAAATGCACAAACAAGTCTTATAACTTAATACGGACTCGCTCGAGGTTCCAAATCACATAAATTAACACTAAAATGACGAATCAAACCAAAAATCGATGAAATTTCTCAAAACTTGTTTAAACATCAATTTTTTTTGCTTTTAAGGTCCGAATCACGTCAGACTAAGTTTGTTTCTTACCAAATTTCACAGATAACACGTATAAGATATATCGAACTTGTACCAAGCTCCGGAACCATGATACGGGCCCGATATCACAGGTTTCACCTCAAATTTCATTTTCAAAAACCTTTATATTTTTCAGAAAATAATTTTTTTTTAAAATTCATTTCTCAGGCTTGAGACCTCGGAATTCGATTCCGGGCATACACCCAAATCCCATATTTTCTACGGACCCTCCAGGACCGTCAAATCACGGGTCCGGGTCCGTTTACCAAAAACGTTGACTGAGGTCAACTTTATTCAAATTTCCAATACAAAACTATCATTTTTATCAATTTTGTTTACATAAAAGCTTCCCGGCTACACGCCCGGGCTGCACACGTAAATTGAGGTGAGATAGAAAGAGGTTTTCATGACCTCGGAACACAGAATTAGTTAGAAATATACGGGATGACCTTTTAGGTCATCACAATCTCCCCCTCTTAAACAAACGTTCGTCCTCGAACGTGCTAAAATTCACTTTGAACTCATCCAATCACTGATTGCGCATTTTCAACACACCCGTGGGTGATCCCATATCACCTCAACCTACATAAGCCTGATGACACCATCACAACTGCCATATAGCCTTCTTATCATCATCGATAAGCCTCATACCTCAATTCCTCACTTTCTACTCATTTCCAAAAGACCTGATTCTAGATCCATATCCGGCATTAGCCTCAACCAGCTGCATCAACTCAGGTCTACGCCTACAAGGCACGACCACACAACATAGCACATCACACATAGGCTCAATAGCACTTTTGATCACGATAACTGCCCGAAATCAACTCAACATTGGCAATTTGTCCCACATATGGAAGAACTCCATTTCCAAATCCCAAAATACTGATAATGATGCAATAAACACGAAGACCTCATCATTAGACACCCGAATCACCGAGTCACAGCTAACACCACCGGGCACACATCCCGCAAACTGAACTAAAGAAGCACATAACGAAATGGCTGAGTATGAAATACAGAAGCATATAAAGGTACTATCAAACAAGCCCATAGGCATAACTCTCTATCAGTACTGACTTACCAAAACCATATAACAGGGAAGAAGTAAAGCATATGAACAAATCACAAGGATTCCATCCTGATAAAAATTCCACCGCGGTACTCAGCCCGGTCCAAACATATCAAATCACAAGGGTCTCTCCCTCAACGCTAGGTCACATGCCGAAATATATCATATCAATAGAATTTTTCTCCCTTAACTCATCTCAGTTGATAAAAATCATAACGCTAGCTGATCTCACATCTCGATGGAGTATCAAATCACAGCTCGAAAACAAAATACTCAGGAGAATCAAATAAAGCTTACCACGAAGGACGACATGGACTCACTTCCAGTTTCACCTCTAGCAAGGATGAATAAAACAATGATAGACACGGCTACTACTCATAGAATCTCCCAACAGGATCAAGCACAAAGATAGAGTGCAATACATGAAACTCACTCATAAATGAGACAAAAAATAATGGGAACTCGTCCTAACCAACAGGACTATAGTGAAATATATATCACGCATTTCATGTCACTATCTCTCAGAGGCACTCAGATGCTACAGGTTGTAACCCCTGCATCTCTTTACATTATTGTTCTTAGTTATGCTATTCTGCCTTACATGCTCAGTACTTTATTTGTACTAACGTCACTTTTGCTTGGGGACACTGCGTTTCATGCCCGCAGGTCCCGATAGATAGGTTGACAGTCCATTTAGTAGGCTACCGGCTCAGCGAAATGTGTTGCTGCACTCACTTGCTCCGAAGTTGCCTATTTGGTCAGTATGATTGGGACATGCATTCACTGGAATGGGGGGGGTCTTGTCCCGACCTTTTTGATGTTTATGTATTCTTAGAGGCTTGTAGACAAATGTCAGGTATATGGATACTTGTATGGCCTTGTCGGCCTATGTTTTAAGTATACAAATGGTGATGTCAACCTTATAGGCGCGTATGTCACATGTATAAGTTTCTATATCACTTTAGGTCATCCTATGTCTAGCATTCCCTTATGTTTTATTTCGATTATGTCATGATGACCATTTTGGCACATTTACCTATGATAGTATGATAAGAAAGATATGTTATGTTGGTACTCGGTTGAGTAAGGTACCGGGTGCCCGTCGCGGTCCATAGGTTGGGTCGTGACAGCTTACCTCCTAGATTAACTGCAAAACTTAAACACAATGCGTGCAAGTGTATATGGGATTATTGCGAGCATTTAGGCATGATGCAAATTCTCTTTGGACCATGCAAGTTGTATTTGGACGATGAGGATGATGTCCTTAGACCATGATGTCCTGGGCCATGAATCGCGTGATAAGGGATTCGCAGGCCATGAAATGATGTTCTTGGGCCATGAAAATGGTGCTTTGAACCGTGATGCCTTTAAATAATGATGTGCAATATTTAGATAACCTCAGGCCATGGCATGGTGTCTTCCAGCTATGAGGATAATGTCTTCGGACTATGCCGCCTTTGGAAGAAATGGCGATGTTTCAGCCCATGAGATGCAAAGATATAATGCTTGGTCATATGCGAAGCAAAACAAGATAAAGCTTAGGTGGATTAGGGCAATGATTAGCCCCGGGAAAGTAAAAAATAGTGCTAGATTTCAAGTAGCATAACTGAGGTAGAATTTGGTATTATACAAGGATAAGGTGATGCTTAGCCTTAGACAATTGAAGAGAAAATGTTTAGCGTGATGCAAGAAGAGGATACGATGCTTAGTCTCGATGCACAGAAAGGTCGAGCTTAGCCTTATGCGATTTAGGGAGGCAATGCTTAGCCTTATACAAAGAAAGGCAATGCTCAGCCTTATGCAATTGGGGAGGCAATGCTTAGCCCCATGCAAAATAGGAGACAATGCTTAGTCTCACACAAAGGAAGGCAATTCTTAGCCTTATGCAATTAGGGAGGCAATGCTTAGCCTCATGCAAAAAGAGGAGACAGTTCTTAGTCTCGTGCAAAGAAAGGCAATGCTTAGCCTTATGCAATTTGAGGAGGCAATACTTAGCCTCTTGAAAGAAGAGGAGACAGTGCTTAGTCTCATGCAAAGAAAGGCAATGCTTAGCCTTATGCAATTAGAGGAGGCAATACTTAGCCTCGTGCAAGAAGAGGAGACAATTCTTAGTCTCATGCAGAGAAAGGCAATGCTTAGACTTATGCAATTAGGGGAGGCAATTCTTAGCCTCGTGCAAGAAGAGGAGACAATTCTTAGTCTCATGCAGAGAAAGGCAATGCTTAGCCTTATGCAATTAGGGGAGGCAATGCTTAGCCTCATGCAAGAAGAGGAGACAGTGCTTAGTCTCATGCAAAGAAAGGCGATGCTTAGCCTTATGCAATTAGGGAGGCAATGCTTAGCGAGGATACAGTGCTTAGTCTCATGCAAAGAAAGGCGATGCTTAGCCTCATGCAAGGAAAAGCCAATGAGTGATAACAGAGTGTTTCTTAGCTAGAAAAGCATTTGCGTTTGGCAATCTTGTCGTTACAAAGATAACGATTTTTGATGTGTGTGCGTATTCCTTGTTCCTGCATCCAAGGAAAAATTATGAGTTTTGCAGGGAAGGCTGGTTCGTGCCTTCGCTTGCTTGATTTGCTTTTGCCCTATCTCGAGATCATGTTCGAGTTATCCCAGGTGGCATCTGGCTGCGTATAAAATAAAGTTTTTGAGAAAATATGTGTGCATTTGATTAATGTAGTTAATTAAAAAATATAGTAGTATGTAATATCAAGTAAGTTAGATGAACCAATGAGTGTGACACTTTTAGAGACATTGCGACTTTCTTGCATTAGAATTTTGAGGGTCCTCCTCAAAATTCTGCCCTAGTTCAATAAGCAGTTCTTTGACCGTTCTGCATATGACGAAGTTGGCTGGACTTGTTCCGGAATTTTGAGGGTCCTCCTTAAAATTCTGCCCCAGTTTCTGACCATGGTAAAAATGAAGATTTTATTGAGTTGTGACCGAACCCTGTGGACTGCCTATGTATCCCCTCTTAAATGGGAATCAGGTCAAGCGTAGTTCAGTTACATTAGATGAAGAAATGCAAACAATCTACACATAGTATCTTTTGACTGCGTCCGAGTAGATAGGTTTTGGCCAAATTTCTCCGTCCATTTCTGCAAGTTTGAGCGCTCCTCTTATTAGCACTCTGTGAACCATGTAGGCTACCCTGCCAATTGGGTGAAAATTTCCCTTTGGCTTCATCTTGATGCGGGAAGATTCGCTTCAGCACCAACTGCCCCGGTGTGAACTATCTAGGTCTGACCCTTTTGTTTAAAGCTCTGGACATTCTGTTCTAATAAAGTTGACCATGGCATACCGCATTCATTCTTTTTCTATCAATAAGAGCTAATTGTTAATAGCGACTTCATATCCATTCTGCATCACTGAGTTCAGCTTCTTACATAATTCTTAAAGAAGGAATTTCGATTTCGGTGTGAATGAAAACTTCAGTACCATAGACCAGCAAGTAGGGGGTTGCCCCGGTTGATATGCGAACTGTGGTACGATATCCCAATAAGGAAAATGGTAATTTCTCGTGCCATTGCTTGTTATTGTATACCATATTTATCAATATTTTATTGATGTTCTTGTTGGCAGCCTCCACGGCTCCACTCATTTGAGGCATTTATGCTGTGAAATTCTTATTCTTGATCTTGAAGGTTTCACACATAGATTTCATTAATTCGTTGTTGAGGTTAGGGTCGTTGTCGGTGATGATGGATTCTGGCACCCCGACTCGGCAAACAAAATGAACATGTGCCCTTTCGAAGCGGCGGGCTCGATCGGACCGATGACATCCATTCTCCAAGCGAAGAAAGACCAAGGTGCACTTGTTGCATTGAGTTCATTTGGGGGAACTCGTATAATATATGCATGTATTTGGCATTGATGACACTTTTGGACATACCTAATGCAGTCTGTTTCCAAAGTCATCCAAATATATCCTGCTCTTAATATCTTCTTAGCTAAAACGAAACTGTTCATGTGCGGTCCACATGTTCCGTCACGTATCTCTTCGAGTAGTTTGGAAGCTTCCTTGGCGACAACACACCATAATAATCCAAGGTCTAGTCCTTCTATACAGAATTCCTCCACTTTGGAAGAAATGGTTGGACAATCTTTGGAGTGTGCGTTTCTGAGTATGATTTGCATGCTCCGGTTACTCTCCTTTTGCCAAGTATTCTTTGATTTCATGGAACCACAGATTCCCATCTATTTCTTATTCAACATGAGCGCAATAAGCTGGCCGATTATGGATCCTTAGTGAAATAGGGTCGATGAAATTCTTTTTTGGGTGTTGTATCATGGAAGACATAGTGGCCAATGCGTCTGCGAACACATTCTGGATTCTCGGAGCATGTTTGAACTCTATCTTTATTAATCTCTTCATCAACTCTTGCACATAGTACATGTACGGTAATATTTTGGTATTCCTTGTAGCCACTCCCCTAGAGCCTGATGTATCAAAAGGTCTGAATCACCAATTACCAGCAATTCTTGAATATTCATGTCAATGCCAAATTAAGCCCCAAGATGAAAGCCTCATATTTCGCCATATTATTGGTACACGTGAATCTGAGTTTCGCAGATACCAGATAATATTGACCTGTCTCTATTACCAAAACAGATCCAACACCCACTCCTTTGAAATTTGCAGCCCCATCGAAGAACATTCTCCAACCGTCGTAGTTTTCGGTGATATATTCCGCTACAAACGATACTTCTTCATCGGGAAAATACGTTTTTAGCGGTTCGTATTCTCCTCCTATAGGATTTTCTGCCAGATAATCTGCTAATGTCTGTCCCTTGATCGCCGGATGAGTTATCCATGTTAGAGAACAACAGGTGCATTCCAGCAAATAATATTGTGTTTCATAAGGTATGAACTTCTTACTCAGATAGTATATGGTCTGCCCTTTTCTTTCTGTCTCATCAAAAGCCCCATCTAGTACGGACAAATGGAGTAGCAGAGGTCTCCCAGGTTTCAAATTTGCGGGGCTTAGTTTCAAATTATAATTTTGAAGCCGATTAAAGAACTTCCTCAAGTCTGCTATGTGATTTGTACCCTTCTTGGATTTGATGATGACATTGTCCACATACACTTCTATCCCCTTGTGTATCATGTTGTGGAAAATGGTTTTCATGGACCTCATATCAGTGGCCCCAACATTCTTTAGGCCAAACGACATCATTTTGTCGCAGTATATCCCCTATGGTCGTAATAAAGGCTATCTTCTCAGCATCTTCTTCATCCATCCAGATCTGATGATATCCCTCGAAGCAGTCCACAAAATACTAGAGTTCATGCTTGGCACAGTTGTCGATTAGTATGTGTATATTGGGCAATGGGAAATCATCTTTAGGACTCGTCTATTCAAATCTCGATAGTCGACACACACTCTGACTTTCCCATCCTTCTTCGAAACTGGCAAGATGTTAGCCAACCATGTTAGATATTCAACCACTCTGAGAACCTTAGCTTTGATCTGCTTAGTGACTTCCTCTTTTATTTTCAGACTCATATCTGGCTTGAACTTTCTGAGCTTCTGCTTTACAGGTGGACACATAGGGTTGGTAGGTAGTTTATGAGCCACTATAGATGTGCTCAAACCAGTCATATCATCATAAACCACGCGAAAATATCTTCATATTCTTTCAGGAAACGGATATACTCTTCTTTCTCTGATGGTGATAGGTGAATGCTTACAGCAGTTTCCTTGAGTATTTCGGAATCTCCCAAATTGACTATCTCGGTTTCATCCAGATTGGACTTAGACTTGTTCTCAAAATTTTCTACTTCTCTGACAATTTCCTTAGGTATTATATCTTTGTAAAGACCCGTAAATTTTCTATGTTAGATAATTCCCGAGTAGGTCCCTGTGCTATTATAACTGTAGAAATTCTTAAAACGGTCCTATTTTTAGTAAAAAGTATCCTAGAACTTGAAAAATAAATTTTCTAGGAATTGCGCGTTATGCGACGCACTATGCGATCGCATAACAGGTATGCGGACCTCATAGTGGTCGCATACCTGAACAGTATCCTGTCCAAATTAAGGACAACTATGCGGCCCGGAATGCGATCACATTTTGGGTATGCAGACCGCATAGTTGTCACATTCTTGCCCCATGGTTTTTGTGAGGGAGGTTATGCGACGCACTATGCAATCGCATAATAGGTATGCAGACCGCATAGTGGTCGCATACCTGGGTAGTGTGGTTCCCATTTTGGCCCATTTGAAGGCCAACTATGCGAAAGGAATGCGGACTGCATAGCAGGAATGCGGTCGTATTCCTGACCGCATCTCTGTGTCGGGGCTCGTATCTTCTAAATTTAAGACCCGACCCCCTTTTTTATAAAACACCCCTTCCCTTCATTTTAACGATTTTATGACCAAAAATAGAGAGAGAAGAAGAGAGTTCTTGAGAGAGAAGGTTTCAACATCATCCAATTTGATTTTCCAAAATCACTCAAGCCCGGATATTATCGAGTTATTGTTATCTTCTTCACTCAAAGAGGTAAGTCTTCACCCTATTTCCCCAATTTCTTAGATTTTGGGTAAGAATAAAACACACATAGGTTGGTTCTTGGAAATAAAAAGTGAAGTCTTGCATGCATGTGAGTTAAACCCCGTAATCTAGTAAAGGGAAAAATAAGTTTGGGTAATTATTCTCAAAAGGGGTTTAGTAGTCTAAGGGGTCACATAGTGTTTGATAAAATGCTCAATTAGGTACAAGATTCCTAATTGTAAGTGAAATATGTCACATTGTGGAATAGATTGACGGTGCTAGATGGTCTGGTGAATTGTGAGAGAAATTAAAAAGGGGATGACTCGAGTTATGTATGGCTAACTTTAAACTTCAAAGAGTCATCTTGTTGGTGTCCGAACATTCGGTATGAGTTTCTTGCCGAGTATATGTGAACTGATTGTCCGGTTGTGTTGAGGTGTGAGATTTCATTCTCTGATTTTCTTAGTCTACTATCGTGACAATTGAAATTGGGAAAGGTGACTTCTATGTGATTACTCTATCACATGCAAGGTTCGTTAAATGCTTGAGTATGTTGGTATGAAAGAATGGTAACGAACTCAAATGTGTAAATGTATCTAAGTGATAAGGGCTGTGTAACAAGTGATGAAAGGGAGTTGTGAATTGATCTAATTGAACTAAATGACCATGGAAATATCGTACATGACTCATTGTTAGCAAGGTTTATTGTGGCTTAACTTCATATGGATTGTTGGTTGTAATGAATTTATATTCTTGTTGATGAGCATCTTTGTGGTTGAATTAATGGATGATAAAGACTATTGTGAACACATGATTGTTTGGGTGTTATGAAATTGTACTCTTGATGATATGAAGCCCTGTGATTGAATTGTGGGCTGTTATTGTTTGCTATGAAATGTGATGGTCCGGTGGGATTGGGTTGCACGCCGCAACACGAAGTAATAAGGGTGGAGAGGTAACAAGGGTGGAGTGTAAACTATACGGTGGGATCGGGTTGCATGCCGCAACAGAAATGTAAGGTGATTCTCTATATCTTTGTGCAATATTTGTTTGGGTATCTTTAACTACCTCATATATGTGTATTGTTTGATTTTACATTGTGTAAAATTTGTTTATACATACTAGTACTATTCAATGGTACTAACGTCCCTTTTGCCGGGGGCGCTAGATCTATAACAGGTAGCTCAGCTCGCCGTTAGCGGTGCCTCCTCTTCATCTTTCAGCAGTACTGGTGAGCCCTACTTCCTCCGGGCCGTGTGTAATTCATGCTATCTCTTTTGAGTATGTTATGTATTGTAAGGTATAGCCGGGGCCTTGTTACCGGCAAGTATTGTATAAACTCCTAGTATTCGTAGAGGCTCCATAGACATGATGTGGGTGTATATATGTATTCTGGGTAGTAACTGTAGGTATTCAGAATCGTGGTCCGTATTGGAAAGTTACGTATGTATTGTGTATGTTTTGGGAATAAACAGTTGAAATGCTAAATGAGAAATGAACTTAAGTTTGTAAATCCACGCTTAAATCCTAAGTTGCTATTTCATATAGAATATGGTGCATTGTATATACGGGGGAACGCGTTGGGTAGGAAAGGCAATCCAGGTCCGCTTGACCGGGTTCACCTGGTTAGGCGCCGGTCTCGTCCCTCGGTTTTGGGGTGTGACCAACTTGGTATCAGAGCCTAGGGTTTTAAAAGTGTCCTAGGATGTCTCGGAGCCGTGTCTAGTAGAGCCCTTCTTGTCGATGTGTTGTCAACCACATCTATAATTAGAGGGTTGCATGGACATTTAGGAAAGTACCCTTTTATTGCTATTCTATATCGTGAAATGGGGTGGAAGGTGAGGTTGTCTATCCCTAACTCGTGCATTTTTCTAATTTTCAGTAAATGGCACCCAAGAAGAGAGCTCGAATCAGCCTAGAGGCCAATGCCACCCTAAGTGTGGCCGTAAATTCGTTATCTGATGGTGTGGGTGAGAATGATTCCCTGAACCTGAATCTGCCTGACTCTTCCATCCCAGGCCAGGATATTCCTATTCATATTCCTGCTCCAGCGGGGGGTGCTACAGTCCCTCCCGCTGATGTTCCTGATCCTTCTTCAATCCCAGCTTTTGGTCCCGGTATTTCTGATGGGGACCTAAGGGGAGCTATTCAGATGTTGACCCAGTTAGTGGCCTCCCAGGCCCAAAAATCACATGCTGCCCATGTATCCTCTAGCGAGCAAGGAGATTCTTCAGGTTCCAGGGTCAACGAGTTTCTGCGGTTAACCCCTCCAGAGTTCACAGGCGCCGACCCAGATGCCGAGCCTCAGGAGTTTATTGATGAGATGTATAGAACCCTCCGAGTTATGAGGGCTACTGAGGTAGAGGGGGTTGAGGTTGCTTCCTATCGTCTAAAGGGAGCGGCATATTCGTGGTTTGAAATGTGGGAGAGTTCCCGTGGAGAGAGGAGCCCTCCGGCGAGGTGGGAGGAGTTTGGGGATGCCTTTACGGATCATTTCTTGCCTACCAAGATTATGGCAGCCCGTGCTGTAGAGTTTGAGGCCCTCAAGCAGGGAAACATGAGTGTGTGGGAGTATCATATGGAGTTTGTGCGCTTGTCCAAATATGATGTTCATATGATGCCGACTATGGAGGCCAGAGTTCGACGGTTTGTTCAGGGCCTTGGTCCCTTGGTTGTTAATGAAGCTGGTACAGCTACCTTGCATTCGGATATCAATTATGGGAAAATAGTGGGATTCGCCAAGGATATAGAGGCTCAAAAATTGAAGATAAGGATGGAGAGAGAGCAGTAGTAGGGCCCGGTCAGCGGGCAATCCTAGGAGCTCAGTTGGAGGTGTGAGATCAGCCCTTAGGAGAGGATCATCAGGGCCATCTCATTCATATGCTCAGTCCTCAGCCAGTGCACCGCCATCATGGCATAATTATCAGCAGGGAGGTCGTTTTGGACCCGGTTCAGATAGCAGGAGGTTCCATCAGTCGGGTCATTCAGGTGGGAGGTTCCAGCAGCAGCGGAGGGTCCCATGCCTTAAGTGTGGGAGATGTCATACTGAGCCTTGTTACTTGGATATTCCCGTATGCTATAGATCGGAGTGAGGGGCCACGTTTAGCGAGATTGTCGTGCACCTAGTCACGGCACAGGTAGGGGTACTGCGCAGCCATCCATATCTTCAGCCGCTATGTCCTCAGCACGCCCTCCAGCACCAGCAGGGCGCGGAGCAGCTAAAGGTAGAGCGCGGGGTCAAGGGGGACCCAACTGGTTTTGTGCTTTGAGTGGTCGCCATAGCGCCGAGGCTTCTCCAAATGTTGTCACAGGTACTCTGACTGTTCAGTCACATGATGTTTATGCTCTTATTGACCGCGGGTCTTCTTTGTCATATGTTACTCCATTTATTGCTTCAAGTTTTGGGATAGAACACGAACAGCTTCATGAGTCGTTCTCTGTGTCGACTCCGGTTGGTGATTCTATTACGGTCGTGTAAGTCTATAGAAATTGTGTTGTCACGGTGCATGGTCGGTATACCACGACCGATCTTATTGAGTTAGAAATGGTAGATTTTGATGTGATTATGGGGATGGATTGGCTCTATTCGTGCTTTGCTAAACTCGACTACCCAACCAGGATTTTGAGGCTTGAGTTTCCTAATGAATCAGTTATCGAATGGGAGAGGAATAATGTCGTGCCAAGAGATAGATTTACTTCCTATCTTAAAGCCTCTAAGATGATCAGAAAGGGGTGCATCTACCATTTGGTCCGGGTTGCGGACACCAGTTCAGAGGTGCTTGCTCCGAAATCTGTGCCTGTCGTGAATGAATATCTTGAAGTATTTTCGAACGAGCTTCCTGGGATTCCACCAGATAGGGAGATCAATTTCGGGATTGATGTATTGCCAGATATGCAGTAAATATCTATTCCACCTTACCGAATGGCGCCAGTAGAATTGAGAGAGTTAAAAGAACAACTGAAAGATCTATTAGAAAAGGTTTCATTCGGCCAAGTGTGTCGCCTTGGGGCGCACCGATTCTTTTAGGCAGAAAGAAAGAGATCGCTTTGGATGTGTATTGATTATCGACAGCTCAACAAGGTCACCATCAAAAAGAAATACCCATTGCCTCGGATAGATGATTTGTTCGACCAGTTGCAAGGTGCTAAGTTCTTCTTAAAGATTGATTTGCGGTCCAGGTATTATCAGTTAAAAATCAGGGAGTAGGATATTCCTAAAACTGCCTTCAGTACTCGTTTTGGGCACTTCAAATTTTTGGTAATGTCTTTTGGGATAACCAACGCCGCATCAGCTTTTATGGATCTTATGAATCGGGTTTTCAAACCATTTCTCGACTCCTTTGTGATTGTCTTCATTGACGATATTCTTGTTTATTCACGGAGTCAAGAGGATCGTGCTAATCACCTCAGTTCAGTTCTGCAGACTCTTCATCAGCACCAATTGTATGCAAAGTTTTCAAAATGTGAGTTTTGGCTAGAATCAAACACCTTTTTGGGCCATTTGATTTCCAGGGAGGGGATTCGGGTTGATCCCCAAAAGATTGCAGCGGCGAAGGATTGGCCTAGGCGAACGACCCTGATAGAGATTCGTAGTTTCTTGGGTTTGGCTGGTTATTATCGAAGATTTGTGGAGGGATTCTCTCCCCTCGCTTCCCCGTTGACTAAGCTGACGCAGAAGGCGGTTAAGTTCCAGTGGTCCGATGCTTGTGAAAACAGTTTTCAGGAATTAAAATTGAGATTGACTACGGCGCCGGTGTTGACCTTGCCAGAGGGTACATAGGGATTTGTGGTTTATTGTGATGCTTCAAGAGGTTGTTTGGGGTGTGTGTTGATGTAGTGCGGGAAGGTAATAGCGTATGATTCAAGGCAGCTCAAGAATCACGAGAAGAATTATCCGACGCATGATTTGGAGCTCACAGCGGTTGTGTTTGCATTAAAAATTTGGCGGGAATTATCTTTATGGGGTCTATGTGAACGTGTTCACAGACCACAAGTGTCTTCAGTATTTATTCAAGTAGAAGGAGTTGAACTTAAGGCATCGGAGGTGGTTAGAATTTCTCAAGGACTATGATATGAATATTTTGTACCATCTAGGGAAGGCGAATGTGGTAGCCGACGCTCTAAGTCGAAAATCCATGGGTAGATTGGCACATTTGGAAGCCGGTCAAAGGCTTTTGGCTCGGGAAGTTTATCTGTTGGCTAGTCTGGGGGTCTATCTTTCGACCTCAGACGAAGGGTATGTCGTGGTGTGTAATGGAGCAGAATCTTCGCTTGTAGCAGAAGTTAAGGGAAAGCAATTCAGGGATCCGGCTTTGGCACAATTGAGGGGAGCAATTTTGAATCACAAGACTTCAACATTCTCACTCGGCAATGATGACGGTGTCCTGTGGTGTCAAGATAGGTTATGTGTTCCAGATGTGGATGATCCCCGGGAAAGGGTGATGGCAGAGGCTCACAACTCCAGGTATTTAGTACACCCAGGTTCTACGAAGATGTATCATGATCTCAAAGAGATTTATTGGTGGAATGGTATGAAGAGGGGTGTGGAGGGCTTTGTCGCTAGGTGTCCGACTTGTCAGGAAGTGAAGGCCGAGCATCAGAGGCCCAGTGGATTGGCGCAGCTTATGGAAATACCGATGTGGAAATGGGAGAGTATCAATATAGACTTTGTGGTAGGGTTACCTCGTACTCCACGTAAGTTCGACTCGATTTGGGTGATAGTGGATCGACTCACGAAATCAGCTCACTTCTTGCTAGTCAAGTCCACTGATACTGCAGAATAGTACGCTCAGTTGTATATCAAAGAAATAGTCAGGCTCCATGGCACTCCAGTATCTATTATCTCGGATCGAGGGGCCCAGTTCACAGCTAACTTTTGGAAGAAATTTTAGCAAAGTTTGGGTACTCAGGTAAATCTCAGCACAGCATTCCATCCACAAATGGGTCGGCAGGCAGAGCGGACTATTCAGACGCTTGAAGACATGTTACGGGCTTGTGTATTAGATTTCAAGGGTAGCTGGGATGATCACTTGCCGCTTATAGAATTTGCTTATAATAACAGTTTCCATGCTAGTATTCAGATGGCCCCATTTGAGGCATTGTACGGAAGGAGGTGTAGGTCTCCGATTGGATGGTTCGGGGTTGGTGAGGCAGAATTGTTAGGACCGGATCTTGTGCACCAGGCTATGGAAAAAGTTAAAGTCAATAAGGAAAGGATGAAGACTGCTCAGAGTCGTCAGAAATCCTATGCGGACGTTCGTCGTAGAGATTTGGAGTTTCAAGTAGATGATTGGGTATTCTTGAAGGTGTCTCCGATGAAGGGAGTAATGCCATTTGGGAAGAAAGGGAAATTGAGCCCAAGATATGTCGGGCCATATAGAGTTGCTCAAAGGATAGGACAGGTGGTTTATAGGATGGAATTGCCCCCTAAGATGTCATTAGTGCACCCGCTGTGTCTATGTTGAAGAAAGTGGTTGGAGATCCATCAGCCATCATGAAAGTTGAGACTATTGAGGTTAATAAAGAATTATCGTATAAAGAGGTTCCGGTTTCTATTCTTGATAGGCAAGTTTGTAGATTGAGGAACAAAGAAATTGCTTCAGTTAAAGTGTTGTGGCGAAGTCAGCAAGTTGAGGAAGCCACGTGGGAAGCGGAAAATGAAATGAGAGAAAAATATTCCCATTTGTTTGAATAAGTCTAGTAGTGATCGTGCGAATTGTCATCTCTAAGCAATTATAGGTTATGTTAAGTTTTGTGTAAAAACACCCTATTTCCCCCTACTTGCTCTACTATTGTAACTTCTCAAGTTGTGCCAAAATTGCGTATGTTGTGAGTATTTGACTAATGTGCAACCCCTTGGAGTGAATGAAATTATGTGAAACCCATGCGATGGTTAAATGATTAATTGAAGTGTAGATTGGTAATGATTAATTGAAGTGTAGATTGGTAAGGATTAATTGAAGTGTATATGGCATGTTGAAGTAATTGAATTATATGGGACTTGTCGAGGTGACCAAATTATGTGCAAGGCCATGAAATAACTAGTTATGTGTGGAATTGGTTAATAACATGTGTTTCAGGGGCTCCCTGACAGGTACATAGGCCTAATTACAGAGGAAACTCTGGCAAACTTTTCAGAAAAAATCGGAGTTAGTAAAATTGGGGGTTGGCAGATTGTGTTTTCAAAACCAAATGATTTCCCATTCTCATTTGAGGACGAATGGTTTCATGTGGGGGAGGATGTAAAGACCCGTAAATTTTCTATGTCTAAATAATGCCCGAGTAGGTCCCTGTGTTGTTATAACTGTAGAAATTCTTAAAACGGTCTTATTTTGAGTAAAAAGTATCCCAGAACTTGAAAGATTAAATTTTCTAGGAATTGCACGTTATGCAACGCACTATGCGATCGCATAACAGGTATGCGGACCGCATAGTGGTCGCATACCTGGACAGTAGCCTATCCAAATTGAGGACAACTATGCGGCCCGGAATGCGATCACATCTTGGGTATGCGGACCGTATAGTTGTCGCATTCTTGCCCTATGGTTTTTGTGAGGGAGGTTATGCGACGCACTATGCGATCGCATAACAGGTATGCAGACAGCATAGTGGTCGCATACCTGGGCAGTTTGGGTAATTATTCTCAAAAGAGGGTTAGTAGTCTAAGGGGTCACATAGTGTTTGATAAAATGTTCAATTGGTACAAGATTCCTAATTCTAAGTGAAATATGTCACATTGTGGAATAGATTGACGGTGCTAGATGGTCCGGTGAATCTTGAGAGAATTTAAAAGGGGACGACTCGAGGTATGTATGTCTAACTTTAAACTTCGTAGAGTCACCTTGTTGGTGTCCGAACATTCGTTATGAGTTTCTTGCTGAGTATATGTGAATTGATTGTCCAGTTGTGTTGAGGTGTGAGATTTCATTCTCTGATTTTCTTAGTCGACTATCGTGATAATTGAAATTGTGAAAGGTGACTTCTATGTGATTACTCTATCATGTGCAAGGTTTGTTAAATGCTTGAGTATGTTGGTATGAAAGAATGGTAACGAACTCAAATGTGTAAATGTATCTTAGTGATAAGGGTTGTGCAACAAGTGATGAAAGGGAGTTGTGAATTGATCTAATTGAACTAAATGACCATGGAAATATCGTATATGACTCATTGTTGGCAAGTTTTATTGGCGTAACTTCATATGGATTGTTGGTTGTAATGAATTTATATTCTTGTTGATGGGCATCTTTGTGGTTGAATTAATGGATGATAAAGACTATTGTGAACACATGATTGTTTGGGTGTTATGAAATTATACTCTTGATGATATGAAGCCCTGTGATTGAATTGTGGGTTGTTATTGTTTGATATGAAATGTGATGGTCCGGTGGGATTGCATGCCGCAATACGAAGTAATAAGGGTGGAGTGTAAACTGTACGGTGAGATCGGGTTTCACGCTGCAACAGAAATGTATGGTGGGATCAGGTTGCATGCCGCAATAGAAATGTAAGGTGGGATCGGGTTGCACGCCGCAACAGATATGTAACGTTGGATCGGGTTGCATGCCGCAACAGAAGTAATAAGAGTGTAATGTGATTGTGAGGTGGGTCGGGTTGTGCACCGCAACAGGGGAAGCAATTGAAATAAGAACTTGTGGAAACCTTATTTGTGATTCTCTATATCTCTGTGCAATATTTGTTTGGGTTTCTTTAACTACCTCATATATGTGTATTGTTTGATGTACAATACACATATGGATGTAGGTGGGTCCATAGCAGGTAGCTCAGCTTGCCGTTAGTGGTGCCTCCTCTTCATCTTTCAGCAGTACGGATGAGCCTCACTTCCTCCCGGGGCCGTGTGTAATTCATGCCATCTCTTTTGAGTCTGAAATGTATTGTAAGGTATAGTCGGGGCCTTGTTGCCGGCAAGTATTGTATAAACTCCTAGTATTCGTAGAGGCTCCATAGACATGATGTGGGTGTATATATGTATTTTGGGTAGTAACTGTACGTATTTGGAATCGTGGTCCGTATTGGAAAGTTATGTATGTATTGTGTATGTTTTGGGAATCAACTGTTGAAATGCTAAAAGAGAAATGAACTTAAGTTTATAAATCCACGCTTAAATCCTAAGTTGCTATTTCATATGGAATATGGTGCGTATATACGGGAGAACACGTTGGATAGGAAAGGCAATCCAGGTCCACTTGACCAGGTTCACCTGGTTAAGCGCCGGTCTCGTCCCTCGGTTTTGGGGCGTGACAATCTTCATCTTCTATTTCCTCTGAATCACTCTCCTTATGTTGCATTGTCTCATTAAATGTCACAATTTTCGGTTCATCAGGATAAGTAATAATAATGTTGTATAGTGAAAAATATAAAGGATAATAATAAATAACAAACCATTGATAAATACTAAAATGTCAAACAAACGCAATTTAATGATCTGACCAATTATTTCAAAGCAAAATGATTAAAACAAAACATTAAAAAATGTCTTAAAACGCCCATAAATTGTTTTTAAAGTAATTACGCAAATTTCCAAGCTACCCAGGAACTCGGCGGGCCCTTGATAGTGTAGCAATCCAATTACTGAGAATAGCTCCCTTCTCCACTGTCTGAATGAAGAGGCCTTCCTCCTCCTCTTCCTCAACTATTGCACTGAAGTCCATGTCTTCATCTTCCAAGAATAGATTCCTTATGCCAGCTAGAACTTTGTCTTCTTCAGATCCCCACATCATGTTGGCTTCATGAAATGACCGGCTCAAATGTGGTACTGGCTGCTCAAGAGGGTAATAAGGACCACGCCATGGCGGCGACCAATCATTATACTCCTGCCAGGTGTACTGATATCCAAGTCCAAAGGTTGTGCCATGACGTTTTAGGTGTATTGGTTTAGCGATACCCTAAAGATTCTTATCGAGACCCTTACCAGGTTCATACCCTGCACATGCCAATATGCCTTCTATTTTGCTACTCCGTCATTTATCTTTTTCAATTGATTTGACATGCTCAATGCGATGGTATGTCTCTCCACCCAGTTTCCTTCTACTCTCGACAACCAGAACAATTTGATTGGTGTAATGGGATTACTTCCGTCCCCATGGATGATTACTTTTTGATGATTCCATTCAAATTTCACGGCCTGGTGTAGAGTAGAGGCTACGGCCCCAGTAGTGTGTATCCAAGGGCGTACCAACAACAGATTTTATGTGGAGGATATGTCTAACACTTGAAATTCAACATCAAATAAGGCCAGACCCATCTGTAAATAGAGGCTGGTCTCCCCAATCGTGGCCCTTTGGGACCCATCAAATGCTTTCATGTTCATACTCCCTGCTCGTATCTCATGCAAACCCTTACCCAACCTCTTCAAGGTGGTTAATGGACAGATGTTGAGACTTGAACCCTCATCTATCATGACCCTGGAAATGAATATTTCATGATATTTCACTATGATATGCAGTGCCCTGTTGTGACTCAATCCTTCCGGCGGCAGTTAGTCTTCGTGAAAAGTGATCTTATGGCTTTCCAATATATGTACTACCATATTGTACATCTCCCCACTGGTAGTGTTATTGGCTACACAGGCTTCGTTCAACACTTTCATCAATGCATTCCTATGCGCCTCGGAGTTCTGCAGTAATGATAGAATGGATATTTGAGCAAGGGTTTTGTTCAGATGATCAACCACAAAATACTGTCTTGCTTGCACCTTTCTCCAAATATCGTCTGGGCCAGTATCAATGATAGGCTGCTAAGAAGTGGCTTATTTACTTGTCCTTCCCAAATGTTCAGGCGTATAAACCCTACCAGTTCTGGTCATGCCTTGTGCTGCACCTGTTTCCTCCATTTTTTCCTTTTCTTTACTTCTCGCTTCTGAAGCATAGTCCTAGGGTATTGCATTGGACTTAAAGGACGGTGTAGGTGCTACCGTCACGGTGAAGGGTGTGGTCACTTCCACCTCGAACGGAGTTGGCACGACTGAGGGCGTTGTTACTTCAACCTCAAACGGAGTTGGTGTGGTTACTTCAACCTCAATCGGTGACTGAATCTGTACCATGATAGGTGTGAGAGTGACTGCAGGTATTGTAGGATTATCCCCTTCACGAATGAGTCCAATTGAACCTTCTGGATCCCATTCTTCATCTGTTTATATCACATTTACTCCCTCGCCCCTGTGGTCTGGGTGAGGGTTGTTGCGGACATTAGGTGCAGCCTCCTTTACCTATATAACCTTGGTGTCAATCAGTGTCTGGATCTTATTCTTCAAAGTGCAACATTCATCAATATTATGACCCTTCATGCCCGAGTGGTAGGAACATGTCTTGTTTGGATTAATCCATTGGGAGGAATTTTCCATACCAACAACGAGAATGGGAGTGACATAACCGGGGTGTATTGTCTGGGCAGTCTGCGGTCGAACTTTGGTCTAGGTTTATGTTGTTTTGGTGTGCTGGTGGTGACTGGTAATATGCTGGCTGGGTGTTATAAGTATGGTAAGTGGCGGCAGGTTGTTGGTATCTGGGAGGTGAGGGCTGATATGTGGGTGGGGGTGTTTGATATGTGAGAGGAGACTTTGGACCTTGGGCCACCATCACTGCCCCTACTTCCTTCTTTCAAGAAATACCACCTGACTAAAAAGCATTGTTTGTATCCTGGAGTGCTTCAAAGTTTGTCACCATTCCGCTCTTAATCCCCTCTTCTATTCTTTCTCCCAATTTGATGATGTCAGAGAATTTATGGTTTTCAATAACCATCAGTCTCATAGTACTGCGGATCTTGATCTCGGACAAAGAACTTATTCATTTGTTCTTCTTTGAGTGCTGGCCTTACTTTCGCAGCTTCAGACCTCCACCGAGTAGCATACTCGCGGAAAGTTTTTGTTGGCTTCTTCTTAAGATTCTGAATGTAGAAGACATCTGCGCATTTTTTGTATTGAACCTTAATCGATCCATAAAATCTGACGCCATACTTATCCAGTTAAGCCATTTCTTCGGGTTTTGACTGATGTACCAAGACGCGTCTCCAATGAGGCTCCTTCTGAACAACTTCATGTAGATTCTTTCATCCTTGCCAACCCCTACGAGCTTGTCATAATATGTTCTCAAATGTACCTTCGAATCACCTGTCCCATCGAACATTTCAAACTTAGGAGGTTTGTAACCCTCTGGCCTACGTCCGGCTGAATACACAAATCCTCATGATTCAAACCCTCGACGCCTTTACCATCTTCGACACTTTGGACTCCTCTAGTAAGTTTTTTGAGTTCCTCAGCCATGTTCTTGATGAGAAGGCCCTTCTCGGTGGATTTTGGTGTACACAGGGTCTGTTGTGGACTGCGGGAGGTTTCCACCTATATGGGGTTGCTTTGATGGACTCCAGGAATTTTGGCGTAGTGGTGGTCGTTGGTTAAGTTTTGGGGATCAGGGATAGGTTGTGGTGTGTTTTGAGGAGTGTGGTAGGTGGTGGTTTGTGGATAATAGGTTGGGTGGTGATGATGTTGTGGAGGGGTTGGTACTGGTGGAGGATTGGGATTTTGAGGAGGTGTGGAATACTGATGAGGTGCGAGAGGATTCTGCGGCTGTTTGTTTTGTGTCTTCTGGGGAGGTGTTGGGTTTTGGGCATTTTGTTGGATGATGTCGGGGACGTTCTGGGTGAGGGAATGGTTTTCCAAGTTCCGGACCTACTCAAGTTCCCCTTGTAACTCCAGTATTTTCTATTCTAACCGTAAGACCAAGTCGTTCTGTGCTGGAGTACTCTGATCGTCCGAAGTTTCGACATTCTCTGCGTGAGTAGCCTTGTCTTTTCTGACACCGCTCATGTCATCCATTTTGGCTTTTCCTTTTTTTTTTTGGAGGAGGACCTCTGGATCTGGTATGATATCCTAATGATTCCAATATGTACGAACCAACCTTAGGGAATGGGAATAAATAAAAGAAAAGAAAAGAAAAGGTAAACAAGTCAGTAAGGAGTATTAAAAGATATATTTGCAGTATTGAAACACGTATTGCGGAATTATAAATTTGTGTCCTAATTTTGGGGACCTCATTGTGCCCGAGGTAGGCCTAAGCGACATATCGATATGGAGAGAATGATGCCAATAATTGCATCATTTCATTAATGTGATGAATGGACCAAATCTCTACTGAAATGACAATAATTAGAAAAAGTTACTAATGGCATTTGCCTTATTACAATCAAAGTCTAAAACGAGTCTAGAAAGAAAATAAAACGTTGTTCCTAATCTATTTGGTCTCAGAGGGACCTTTTCCATGCTTGGACTTCCTGGCTCCATCAAATAGGTTCCCAGGTCGCGTATGTCCAACAGCAGATAAGCCCTTTCTAGATGCCCCTCATCTATTTCTCTCTGCATTTTGACAGTCTGAGATCCTTTTCCTTATCTTCCCCTCAAGCTCCATCAACCCCTTCTCCAAATATTCCAACCTCTCTGTTGATTTAGTAGCGATTTCTTTCCACTCGCTGATAGCTTCCATGTCCACTATATGTTGTTCCAAATGACTGGCTTCATACTCGAGAACCCTTTTGCACAACATCCTATATTTGACTTGTGCTTTAGCACGTCGTCTATAACCCTATTCTTCAAATTAATCTCTGGCTTGACATCTCCCGCTATATCATCTACCAACCAAGATGGATATAAGTACACATGGCCGGCATGATACCGATCTGGCTCGATGGTATCTTTCTCGACAAATGATATTTTGATTCCACATATGTTGTGCCTCAAACTTGAATGGAATTGTGTTCCCCCTGAAATCTTCTTTGTACTGGACCATGTTGGAAACCCGAGGTATGACCTGCTTTATCCTAGCTTACCTCATTACCCTTTTAGGAGCATAAGAATAAATTCCTGTCAACCGGATTAGCACTAGATGAATAGTCTTTCTTGACCTGATGATGAACTTGTTTCTAGGGAACCATTCGAACATCTAATGCACTCTTTCATCAGTCAAATTGCTGAAGAAACGTACCCAGCTTACAGCATTTCCTGGTTGCGCAAACCTGTTTAGGATAAAAGTCATTCTCTTCGGATGGTGATAGGCTATGTTGTCATTCCATGGTCTTTGTGGAAGTTCTTACACTATGCACCTCTCTGAAATTGTGCTAATAACCATACCTGCAACAATAGATTGCAATCCACAAAGTGCCCATATCGTTTTTTGCAGCGATCTAGGGCCCGATACATCTCAGCTAAGATCATAGGGACGATGGTGTAAATTTTCCCCTCAATTCCCTCCATTAAAGTCCTAGCGACCATAGCTAGGTGAGTGTGGATCATTTCCCCCTTCATTGGAAATATCAGCATTCCTAGAAAACAAACAATGAATACAAAAACTCGGCGGTGTGTCCAACCGAAAGAAGTAATGGAAATCTCATGATGGTGAAGGCGATATGACTTGCTGTGCCCGTAGCATTCATAAAGAAACTCAAATGGAAAGTAGTACTTCTTCAGACAAAGTAACTCATCATTTTTCTTGAAACCAATCATTTTCAAGAAACCTCGGGGAGTGCGGTTTTCCGATACTAATAAGCCAAGGATATCCCATGGGAGCCAAGTGAAGCCTCCTATTTCCTCTAAAAGAGGAGTCATTTCTATGTCTCCAAAATGGAAGACAACTCTCTTCGCATCCCAAAATATGGTGGCAGCCTCAATCAATGTGTTGTTTGGTTGAATGTCCGATAAGGAAGGTAGGTTCTCGAGGACCCTTTTCACATGGTTCTTTTCACTAGGTGGGGGTTTTTTCCACCAATCAAGAAACAAAGGTGGGATGTTTTGAACCATGCTGAACCTGGGGACTTCGTGCCTCATTTCTGCAAAACAAATAGAGTTAGCCCTTTTCCCCTCCGGATTTGACTATTTACACATTAATGATCAGCATACTAGCATGTTCGTCACGACCCAAACCGATGGGCCGCGATGAGCACCCGGTACCTTACTCAACCGAGTACCAACATAACGTATCTTTTCATAAGACATATGGGCATCTAAGACCAAAATAACCACTCGTACACTAAACATAGGTCGACAAGGCCATCCAATCTTTTACGTACATGACATATGTCTACAAACCTCTAAGGATACCTAATTGTCATAAAGGTCGGCACAGAGCCCCGCCATACCAAACAATACACATCTAAATCATACTGACCAAACAAGAAGCTTTGGAGCAAATGGAGTGCACCAACATCTTCCGCTGAGTTGATCGCCTACTTGGAGGACTCTCGACCTGTCTATCGAGACCTGCGGGCATGAAACACAGCGTCCCCAGGAAAAATGGATGTTAGTACAAATAATGTACCGAATATGTAAGGAATGAAAATCAGTAAATAATAGACATGAGAGAAATATGGAGTAAAGACTCGATATATACGTCTGCATAGCTCTGTTAATCATTTAATTTTTATAATATCCTGCATATGCGTATAAATATCATACCATGCATAGGTATATGCGTTCATAACATCACCAAGCCTCTGAGGGCATTCCATCATATCATTTCGGCCACTGTGGGTAAATCATCAACGTATACCAGCTGATCAGGTGGTGGTGCGTATATAACGCCGTAACCTTTTCCCATATCCCATATATATATATACATACATATATACGCGTATATAACGTTATCTGGTCATGGGTCAATCTAAACGAATGCAATGCATGAGAAGTATGTCAATAAAATCTTTCGGAGTGTCATAAGACGATGCCTTCGATTAATATCATGAAATAAACTTTATAAACTTACGTATTTTCTAAGACCCATGAACAGATGATAAAATAATATGACACATGGGGAATCAAGAACAAAATCATCTCTAGTATTTCTATGGATAGAGTCATTTATGGAATTATGCATTTGCTCGCTTTATTTGTTTCGTATAGATCATGCCAAAAGAAATAAGGGATAGCCTTAACATACCTGAGCCGATTCTCTTGACAGTCCCTCTAAACACTTCAATTGCGACAACATAAAATGACGAATCAAAGTAGGGGAAAATCTGTATGATATTCTTGAGAAAGATTGCACCGTACTTCCGTTAAATTATCAAAATCTCACGTTGCTGCTCCGATCATTTCAAATCACGCAATGATGCTTCATCTTCTAATCTTAAGGGGGGTAAGAAAACACTATCTTGCATTGTTAAGATGAATGTATGTTGGCAATTCACGTGTAGAAGAATAAAGAAAATTTTAATCCTTGTCATGCTCTAACAGTGTAACACCTTTCTACATCTTGTATGAGTCACTTAGTGTATTTTCATAACAAATTCATGGGTTGCCACGTTAAAGGTAAGACCCCTCAAACTTATCCAATTCTAATTAATTGATAATTTATTAACCTCCCACTAACAAATAATTAACCAATTACCCACATAAATAAGAATTATCTCAAATTACTTTAAATTCTACTTTTAACACACCTTATATATCTTACTATTATGGTCATATGGTACCTTGTATGACACTAGTCTATAAATACCGGGTATTTTAGCTCGGGCCGTATTTTATCCCAACCTGTTAAACTTTGACGAAAATTCATTTTCTTTGATTTTCTTACCCTCTTACCTTCATGAATTTACTCATCACTTGTTTGAAATAGAAAAATGCTTATAATCTCAAAATAATCCCATTCTTGAACTTACGTCGATTAGCTTACGATGAAATTTTAACATACGAAAATGCGGGATTTACTATATAATTTCTGAGATTCTATCAATTTACTTATGGCGTACTTTCACATACGAAAACATGGGGTGTAACATCATTCCCCCCTTTGGAACATTCTTCCTCGAATGTTGACTGATGCACTTATTGTTTTCATAACTTATGTCTTCCGAATACTTTAATATTCTCCTTGCCATTTAGGCAATTGTTCTTTGAATAAATCCAAAGGCTAGGGAATTCCCCCCTTTAGGCCTCTTTCTCATACCACGGTTTGTGGTCGCAATTCTTCCAATCTCGTAACTCTTGCTACCTTTTGCCATGCAACCTGTACGACTTTTTCCTTGCATGCGCTCCTATGCGACTCTTCCCTTCAGATTTTAGCCAATCTTTAGGCCTCACTTTGGGACATATATAGAACTTGATAAGATGTCCCTCTGGGAATCTATAGGTGTATTGAAGTTCTTCGGTCGATACTTTGTCGAACTTACGAATATTGCCATATCTCATTTCGTACTTTGTAACTCCTATCCATCCATTGTTGATTTACCTCAATTTTTATCTACAATCTACCACTGATATCTCGAAACTTGTTACGTAAAACATTTCCAATAGGGCTTACGTTGCATCGAGGAATATTCGAAGTGATTTTCCTGATCCACTTAGCGGCGATATTGTACTTCAATAACCGTACTTTATAGTATCCCAATGTGGCTCACTTATGTGGGTATTGTAATCATGTACAATTCATGAAATCCCTTCTCATCACTCAATCAAAGGTCCAAATGTCATCCTTCATTTATCACAAGTATACCCTTATTTTACTACCAGGGCAACATTTCATCTCTTTTAAATGCTATTAGTTTTAGACTTCTTTGAGTTCGTTCGGGCTATACTGAGCTTTCTATAACTTAGAGAAACTATCTGCTCTCTTATTTTCATGGGCTTAATCCTAAGGACTTATCCATTCTCATCACCTTCTCACTCGCCCTTTCTTATCCTTACTCATGTCTTTTTAAAACCTTGTCGCTTTACCATACTTTAGCTTGCGACCTACACATATCTAGTTATACTACTTGAAACCTTCCTTCAACTTGCTTGCACCATAGATTTCATTGTGTCATTCTGGAACATCAAGTGAGACATCATATTGTTTCTAAATCTTCTTTACTCTTTTTACTATACTTCTCGATACCTAGAAACCACAGGTTGGAAGATATGCAACTAACGATGCTGCTATCATTCCTGGATACTGAATCCCAGTGCTTCTAGCCTTCTATCTGAAGTATGGACTAATTCACAACCCCCTACACTTGAGTATCTCATACGATGTTCACATTTACCTTACTTACCTTAAGATCTCGCATCACATCTTCTATCTCTTTCATGACCTCCCTTCGAAGAGGTAATTCACATCGGCAACTTGAAGCTCTATTGTAATACTTGCATCTCGTGCATACATAATCCGGTGAAAGCTTCATACTGACTTCTTATGAGGCTGGTACTCTTCTAACTGGCGTTATCATAGAGCCGTTATAAAATATGCCTACTGTACTATCTCTCTTGTATTTAAAGTGATCCTGCAATATTCTCAATCACGAGGTATATAATTTTCTGGTTCCCATAATCAGACTCCTGATTTAGTTCGTTCATGTAACTCTTTACTTTCTTCTTCCTTCTGATCAGCCTTTAGGTTTAAGCTATCTTCCAATCTGCGGCTCATGGTATTAGTTATTACTTTAGCCTTTCATGGACTCTCTAGAATATCCGTGATACCATCATTTAACAATACAATCCTTTGACTATTACCTGGACTCAATTTGTTTTCTTTTAACTTATTCCGGAGTCTTCTACGGCTGAATGAATAACAACATATATGGTGCATGAATATCACTCTGAAGTCTTAAGTGCATAATATATTTGTTCCCTCTGAGCTTCATTTAAACGTAAGCTATTACTTTTCCTGGTCTTTCTGCCCCTCTGTTATGCGTATACTTAGCTTATCTTAGTTCCCATGTATGCCGGAATTTTTGTGCAACTCACATGGTCTTGAATATTACTTTTAATTTTTCTTCTTGTTCCTTAGCCATGGTAGGTGCCACTTTCTCATGGAGTACATACAATGTTGTTATGAGACTGTTGTTATAAGATCACTTCCTCTTTAGGTCACTGAGCTTAGGTCGAAGACTTCTTCTTTACTTCCTCAGCTAGTTTTTCATTGTAGTACTTAGGGAGGACCCTCTGATTCTTACAAGGCTGCGAGCTTATTATATCGTACACTCGACAGAATTTTTTGATGTCCTTCCTCACCTATAATTATCTGTAGTTACTTACCTCTTTTATTTACCTTTACCTACCCCAACTCCTATCTGAATATATCTCAAGGATCACGATGTCATGTCTGCGAGACTGAATTCCCATGTTGGGGTTCACTATGTTTATCTTGCACGATTTGTTGATTTATATGTAACCTTTTATCTAGCCATAACTAGACTCTTCCTGAATCAACTACTAACTGCTCATTGGTCCATTTTCTTATTAGTATTCTGCGTAATCCCTCTTGGGTTATTCTCTTTGTCGTAACTTACATCTTGCACTGACTCCTTATTTATCAATAGCATCTCGGGTAGGAACCCTTACTTCCTTTCCTTGACATCGTGTTTGCATAATGTTCTGGAATTGTAGCATATCTGTAGGATTTGAATCAGTGCAATCTCATTCCTTTTCTCCTTTTTATCGCATTCTTTTACCATTTCATAGTTACTAGAACCGCTTAATTCTGACTTAATGCCACATCACTCCATATTTCCCTCTTTAGGGGGACACTAATATTTAGCGTTACAATGATCTACATATATATGTCTTACCTTCTCATCTTTGGCATCTTTTCACATCATCGATAATCCTTACTCGCCTTGCGGTAAGTCTTCCGTACCAAGGATAACGAAATTCCTCACTCGCGAGGGTGACACTTAGTGTAACTAGAACATACAGTCCCTTAAGCTTAACTTTACTCACCTTTCTTGCTTTAGGGAAGAGTCTTCCTAATTGTCCTTTAAAGGGTATTCTTCTGTCGTCCATTTTATTATCGTCGGGATGCGATCTCTGGAATTCTCATGATGCCGACTATTACTCAATCCCTAGTTCATGTTTAGTTTACCTTGTTCATCAGTCCATGTTGATTTCTTATTACTCTGGGATATAACTTTTCCTTTTGGTAGTCGCGTTGGAGTCACAAACTTATTTCTCGAAATGAGGATATAACTTTATGGCCTATACTCTTTTGTTGTCTCAAGGCCTGTCATCTCTCGACTATTCCTTCACTTGACTATAGACTCTGTAATATTGTCATCTTTTTGATCTACCGTTGGCATCCATGTATCATATCTTACTTATAATGCCTCATTAACTCTTTTCTTACTTCCCGCTAACATTTTTGTCTATCACTTTATTCTGAAAACCCGAACAAGACATTCTTTTGTTTTTAGCTCCCCTTTGCTCCATTCAGTGGCTCTTCGGGTTGCTTAACGTTCTCACTCTATTAGGGACGTGAGCCACACTAAGGTAATATTTATCCATTCCAGGCTTTCTGTGCCTATCTTATGATTTATTTTTCATGCTAATATACATCTAATTGTAATATTCCAGAGTGCACCATCTGGGTGCCTCACAAGGAGATCTATTAGCACCTTTGTAATATACTTCAAAAATGTCGTCTAATGCAAACAATCCATCCACCATTTTGGGTTACCCTAACCCCACCTAAATCCCGATATCATGTCTTCTCTTATACTACTTCTGTTAGCCCCCATAGGGCATAAATAAGATGGATGTGGCCAATTGTACAAACCTCTACTACTGTTTAAGGTAACTCAAAATGCTTATATCTTCCTTCCTAAATGGTAAATAATGATAATCTTCATTAACTGGGCGCCTCGTACCCTTCTTCATCTTGCTTCTTTTACTTGTTGAAACTTGTATCTATCTTCTGAATCTCTCATTGCCTTTCACCATAGGGGTGGATAGATATTCCTGCCTTAAGGCTCCTTTTCCAGAAGCTCACACGTCTTAGTACACACATAATCTGCTGGAGACCTTACATTTACTCATCATACGCATGATGCAAAATTATGTTCCTCTGACTCAACTTTTCCATAGCCGTATTCAATCCCTTACCAACCATCTTTCTGGATATATGCATCATCGTATTATGTATAAGATAGAGTTTAGGAAATTGAGTTCTTACAACTGAGCTCTACCACACGATCTAGAGTAAGAAGAAATAGTGTCAGTCCTAAATGCCCTGTAACCTCTTGCTTATAAGTGTGTTACACGACACGCCCATAAACAAGCCTCTACCAGACACGGCTTGTAGACTCCCTAGAATAGAATTGCTCTGATACCACTGTTGTCACGACCCAAACCGATGGGCTGTGACAGGCACCTGGTACCTTACTCAACCGAGTACCAACATAATGTATCTTTTCGTATCATACTATCATAGATAACTGAGCCGGAGAGGCTGGCGTGAAATAGGAAGAATACAACATGTAATACCAACTTATAAATAAGACATATGGGCCTCTAAGACAAAAATAACCACTCGCACACTGAACATAGGCCGACAAGGCCATACAATCTTTTACGTACATGACATTTGTCTACAAGCCTCTAAGGATACATAATTGTCATAAAGGTCGGGACAGAGCCCCACCATACCAAAAAATACACATCTAAATCATACTGACCAAACAAGCAGCTTTGGAGCAAATGGAGTGCACCAACATCTTCCTTTGAGATAATCGCCTACTTGGAGGACTCTCGACCTGTCTATCGAGACCTGCGGGCATGAAATGCAGCATCCCCAGGCAAAAGAAACGTCAGTACAAATAATGTACCGAGTATGTAAGGAATGAAAATCAGTAAATAATAGACATGAGAGAAACATGGAGTAAAGACTCGACATGCACGTCTGCATAGCTCTGTGAATCATTTCATTTTTATAATGTCATGCATATGCGTATAAATGTCATACCATGTATAGGTATATGTGTTCATAACGTCATCAAGCCTCTCAGGGCATCCCATCATATCATTTCGTCCACTATGGGAAAATCATCAACGTATACCAGCTGATCAGGTGGTGGTACGTATATAACGTCGTAACTATATACGGCTAAAATCAGAGAGTCAAATTTTATGATCATTATAGCATTATGTAGCCCATCTTAAGAGGGCTCGAGGCACAGTTCGAGGTTTGACACCGAGGAACCATATCAAGGATCCCCCACACTCGACCTCGGAGCGATATAAATCGTAGACCGTCATGGAAAAGCGGGAAATTCCCAAAAGGCACGTGGTTAAGGTTAACCAAGTCTGCAAGAATAGTACAAGTCTGTACCGTGACATTAAATGGTTGTAACAGCTGTTTATTTTTGTAATAGTCACACATGTATTATGTTGGGATTCCCTCTCCTATATAAAGGGGACCTTTGTCATTTTTATAGATACATGATATTCAATACAAGAACAAGAACATTCTCTACAATTGTTCCATTGATTTATTGTCTTTCATTTATTGTGTTCATTAAATTGTTCTTCATTTATTATTTATTATTGATCATAAAGAGGCCATCTTCGAGGCCTTCAATACTGTTGTATCTTCATCGATCGCCCTCTGTCAAGCCCTCGAGGCCCTATTTCGACCAAGCTCGAGACCCCGTCTCTTAACTGCTCGATTTGCACAGTTCCATTATCCTTTGCTCTTATCTCATTTTTCTTAACTCTCACTATTATTAGAAAGAATCACGTATTTTTAGAACCACAAAATCATATATAATTGTAATTACCATTTTAACGATAAACAGTTTGGTGTCCACCGTGGTGCTAAAAATAATAGTGATTGTTTTAGTGCTGGTTTTCTAAAAACATAAGTTATTCTTTACACTTTTTCTTGTCCAAGAATCTTCAATTTCAGTCTAAAAATGTCTAACTCAGTGAATGCACATGAAAACAACGGTCCTGAGGATCATGGAGAAAACGGCGCAGCTGCTTCAGGTGCTGGTGTACCACCACAAAACCCTGAAGGGGTACCAGTGCAAATCCCCGTTGATGAAGGATCACTCAACGCTCAACAATTCGATGTAAGCTCTCATACAGTCAGAAGTGTGCGCGGAGAAGACCGACATGAAGTGCAGAGAACTCACGCTCGAAAAGAAACGGCCAAATTGATTAACAAAAGGCATCTTCAAGAGTTTTTTGACGATCGAGCCAAGAACCACCTCCGAGAAAGAGAATCGAACAGGAAGAATGAGTCGGAAGGACCACAGCACGCCATTCATGTGATTATTGGAGAAAGCAATGTCCCGCAAGGACCCGTGTTCAAACGGGCCAAAGTGTTCATCACCACGGAAGAGCGAACTCAAAGTTAAAAGCTGTTGTGTTCAGAGAAGAAGATATTAAAGCCTTATCACAACCACATAATGATGCACTGGTAATTTCTTTTCTCTTAAACAACATTCAAATTAAACGTGTGCTCGTGGATCTAGGTAGCTCGGCCAATATAATTAGATCAGAGGTAGTGGAGCAGATCGAACTGCTCGACCAAATCATACCCGATTCTCGAGCCCTCGGTGGGTTTAACATGACGAGCGAATTAACAAGAGGGGAAATCAACCTCACAGTCAATGTCTAGTACAGTTCGGGATACCAAGTTTCATGTCATCGAGGGTAACACGAGATTCAACACCCTGCTTGGGAGGCCATGGATACATAGCATGAGGGCGGTACCATCAAATCTCCATCAGATGTTGAACTTCCCAACTCAAGATGGCGTAAAAATGGTATACGGAGAGCAACACGAGGCAAAGGAAATGTTCGCAGTGCACGTCATGGCATCAGAGCCCATATACTCCACCTCGGAGGGGTCAGAAGATAAACAGGTCCCCAAGGATGATGATGAAGACTTCCTCACCCCTCGAACCTTCATTGCACCTGAAGAATTGGACACAACAAAATCAAAGGTCGAAGAGCTGGAGCAAGCTATTTTGATGAAACATCTACCAGATCGAAAGGTATACGTGGGAACGGGATTGACCCCGAACTCAGGAAGAAAATCATTCAATTCCTTATTAACAACATTGATTGCTTTGTTTGGTGCCACATAGACATGACAAGGATCCCCCCGGGAATAACCACCCATCGGCTAAGCGTCGACCCCAGGTTCAAACGGATGAAGCAAAAATAGAGGCCTCAGTCCGAGGTAAAACATGCGTTCGTCAAAGACGAGGTAACGAAACTCCTCAAAATAGGGTCCATCAGGGAAGTAAAATATCCCGAATGGCTGGCCAACGTAGTAGTAGTAGTTCCCAAAAAAGGGAACAAATTAAGTATGTGTGTAGATTATAATGACTTAAATAAAGCATGCCCTAAAGATTCATTCCCGTTGCCCAACATCGATCGCTTAATTGATGCCATGGCCGGCCACGAGATCCTTACCTTTATAAACACCTACTCCGGGTACAATCAAATTCAAATGAACCTCGAGGATAAGGAAAAAAATTCATTCATCACGAAGTATGGCACATACTGCTACAATGTGATGCCCTTCGGGCTAAAAAATGCAGGGTCCATGTACTAACGCTTAGTTAATAAGATGTTCGAACGTCAAATAGGTAAATCCATGGAATTTTACATTGATGACATGATAGTTAAGTCCTTGCGTGCAGAGGACCACTTGACTCATTTGCAGGAAACTTTGGACATCCTTAGAAGTTACAACATGAAGCTCAACCCCGAGAAATGCGCCTTCGGCGTATGTTCGGGCAAATTGTTAGGCTTCATGGTATCAAACAGGGGGATTGAAATTAACCCCGACAAAATCAAGGACATCGAAGAAATCACAGTGGTGAACAATGTGAAGGCCGTACAACGATTGATCGGACAGATAGTAGATTAGGCCGATTCATCTCGAGGTCATCAGATTGGAGCCATCACTTTTTCTCCCTAATCAAAAAGAAAAACAGCTTTGAGTGGACTCCGGAGTGCTAGCACGCCTTGGAGGAGTTAAAGCGGTATCTCTCAAGCCCTTCTTTGCTCCACACCCCAAAGGAGGATAAAACGCTATACTTGTACTTAGCAGTGTTCGAGGTAGCGATAAGTGGTCTGTTGGTTCTAGATGAGCAAGGTACGCAATTCCCCGTCTACTATGTGGGTAGAACCCTCGGGAATGCTGAAACCAGGTATCCACACTTAAAAAAATTTATCTCATGCATTAATAAGTGCATCTCGGAAATTGAAGCCTAATTTTAAATGTCACCGTATATTTAATTTAACAACATATCCTCTTCGAAATATATTGCATATCGAATATCAGCCCTGAACGGCTATCAAGTCCCATATTTTGGCAGACTTCGTGGCCGACTTTACGCCCGCTCTTGTGCCTGAGGTAGAAAAGAACTTCTACTAAAAATGGCCGCATCATCAGGGGTATGGACCTTATTCACCAACGGTGCCTCGAACGTGAAAGGATTCGGGCTCGGCATAGTTCTGAAGCCACCTACGGGTAGCATGATTAGGCAATATGTAAAAACTGCAAAGTTGCCTTACAACAAAGCCGAGTATGAGGCTATGAGTTCAGGTCTCGAATTGGCCAAAGGCGTAGGAGTGGAAGTCATCAAAGCAAAATGTGATTCCTTTCTGGTAGTAAATCAGGCAAACAGGAGCTTCGAGGTTCGAGAGGACAGAATGCAACGGTACCTAGACAAACTTCAAGTCACTTTGTATCGTTGCAAAGAATGGATTCTGGTCCACGTACCTCGAGAGCAAAACAGTGAAGCCGGTGCATTCGCAAACCTGGGGTCATCCGTTGAGGAAGATGACATATTCCTCGGGGCTGTTGTTCATCTATCCAAATCGGTGATTAAAGAAGGCCATGCCGAAATCAACTCCACCAGCCTGACATGGGATTGGAGAAATAAGTACATCGATTATTTGGTAAGTGAGAATCTACCCACAGACCCAAAAGAATCAAGGGCCCTTCGGACCAAAGCAGCTCGATTTTCACTCGACGAGAATGGAACTCTATACAGAAGAACCTTCGATGGGCCCTTAGCAGTATGCTTGGGACCAGGGGACACTGATTACGTGCTCCGAGAAATCCACGAGGGCACCTGCGGAAATCACTCTGGTGCCGATTCCTTAATTCAAAAGGTGATCAGAGCGGGTTACTATTGGGACAGCATGGAAAGGGACATCAAAGAATTCATCCGAAAATGCGACAAGTGTCAAAGATTTGCACTAATGATCCACCAACCTGGTGAACAGCTACATTCAGTCTTATCACCATGGTCATTCATGAAATGGGGAATGGACATAGTCGGTCCCCTACCAACGGCGCCAGGTAAAGATAGATTTATTCTATTTATGACTGACTACTTCTCAAAATGGCTGGAAGCATAGGCCTACGAGAAGATAAGAGAAAAAGAAGTCATCTACTTCATCTGGGATCACATCATGTGCCGATTCGGGATCCCCTCCGAGATAACGTGCGATAACGGGAAGCAGTTCATCGGAGGCAAAGTAACAAAGTTTCTCGAGGATCACAAAATCAAAAGAATCCTATCAAAGCCCTACCACCCATGTGCAAATGGTCAGGCTGAGTCCACAAACAAGAACATCATTCAAATGTCCGACGTGCTATGGGCATATCAGACAACCTCTAAATCGAGCATAGGAGAGACGTTGTTGTCTTTGGTATACCATTCTGAGGCCTTGATATCAGTCGAGGTCAGAGAGCCACCGAGGACTCAAACAATGAGTCCATGGCTACGGCCCTCGAACTATTAGATGAGAAACGAGAAGCTTCGCTGGTCCGGATGGCTGCCAAAAACAAAGAGTCAAAAGATACTATGACAGGAGAACAAACCTCCGACATTTCTTAATCGGGGACTTAGTCCTAAGGAAAGTCACCCAAAACACTCAAAACCCTAATGAAGGGAAGCTAGGCCCAAGCTAGGAAGGACCATACCGCATCCTCAGAGTAATCGGCAAAGGGTCCTACAAACTTGGCACCATGGAAGGCAAGCAACTTCCAAACCATTGGAACATATCATATCTCAAATGCTATTATTTCTAAGGTATAACCTTCTCCCTTTCGTTTTGTGCTTCACACTAGTTCTTTATAGGTGTCCAATGAAAGACGCCAAAACATCCTTCGACTTGAAGACCTTGGGTTTTAAAGCATACATTGCACTCTTTTCCTCCAATCGGGTTTTATCCTGATAAGGTTTTACCGACAAAGTTTTTAACGAGGCAACATATATATTCTACCTAAGGAGAACTCAGCAAATATTCAAGGTTTCTCTTCAATTAACCTCAAATACCGAGGGGCATCCCCCGGGAAGATCACCTCCTCGAAGAAACTAAAATATTCCAAAGAGGGTCTCGACAGGAGAACGATGTATTGGACCAAAAGGTCGAATGAACCGTGTCCACATAGAATAATCGAACCCTCGATGGTGAAAAAATGTATACTTGTACCACATAATCGAAGGAGAACATTTTATCATCAAAACACTTCACACGTCAAATAAGTTTGCTATTTTCATAAGAAACGGCCCTAGGGCCAGAAATTTCCCGAACACTCGGGGAATGACGTCAAAAATTCAAAGCCGTAAGACCTCAGGGCTGGAAACTTTGAGCTCGTAAGCCCTCCACGAGGCACCAATGTAAGCCTTCCACAAGGCAACACCAACAATATTAACAATATGCATTCTAGCGACTGTTGAGTTGGTGGGGGAATCTGCACTCTAGCGACAAAGCTATCGTCAGGAAACACTTTGGTAATCTACCGTCTCTTCTGGAAATGATAATAGAGACTGCTACCCTATTCTGGGATTTGTGAAAGGTCCGTGTTCCGCTTTGGGAACATCGAAATGGCGCCTTTGATAAAGGAGATAGGAGGGCTGGCTAACCTAGTATGGGAAACTCCAGGGTTGTTGATGCATGAGAACCGCGCAGGCAAAAGTTTCCTCAAATTGATGGGCCTGAAAAAGGACGCGAAATTGGTATGTTTGTAGGATTCGTACATTCCTTTTGACTACTTGTACGAAAGGTATGGCTACAGCAAATCATACCGTACCTACCATGACGAGTTTGCTATCACCTCTCCGGGACACGTCCATCGCCGAGTGTTCGTGTTTATGGTTTCCTTTTTGGGTTTGATCGTATTCCCGCTGAAGAAGGAAAATATGAATACCAGGTTAGCCATGGTAACTAAGACCATAATGGAAGGGGTAAATGGGCAAGACTTCAGCATTGTGCCCATGATCGTTGCAGACATATATCGGGCCTTAGAAAGATGTCAACAAGGAGAAAAGCATTTCAAAGGTTGCAATTTATTACTTCAACTCTAGCTCATGGAACATCTCCAAAAAGGCAAATATCGACAAGACATTCACCGCAGAATGTGGGATGACCACATCGCTTTCCATTACCCAAAGCGAATGAATTATATCCCTAGCATGTTCGCTCAACCTGAAAATGTCGAGGGATGGGTTGAGCTTTTTGATAACTTGACTGAAGAACAGGTTCAATGGATGTTTGAATGGTTTCCAACGGATGAGTTCATCATTCGATCCCGAGATGCATCATTTCTGATACTGATTAGTCTAAGGGGGACATACCCTTACGTCCCTCTTCGAGTTATGAGGCAAGCGGGAAGGAAGAAAGTCATCCCTAGGGTCGAGAAGATGAGCCATCTTCGAGCTGACTTTCAAAATAATGACAGTCCTCACAAGTGCCAAGCGCAGCATCTGTGGCACTGCAAGGTTATACTTGAGAAAGACACCATCGAGCCAGACAGGTATCACGCCGGTTGTACCCATTTCTATCTTGGTTGGTTAGAAGAGGATATGGGTGGTCAGAGCAAGCCGGGGTACGTCCGAGGTCACAGGGTTATAGATGAAAGGGTCGAGTCACAAGTCAAATACAACCAACTACGCAAAAGGATTCGGGAATATGAGGATGACCACTACAACATACATGAGTCCAACCAGAAACTGATCGAGGAATGGAAAGACATGGTTATCAACGCCAACAAGAGGTTAGGGTACTTGGAACGGGGGTATAATCGAGCTGCAAGAAAGGTTCATCAAAAGAGTTGAAGATTTTCAAAAGGCTGAGGGAGCTACAGGGGGATACCTAGCCAGAACCTACCTGTTGCTATGACTTCGCGAGCTGGGAAAACTGTACAATGAAAGGAAGAATACCGAGTCTGGGGAAGGTCCTTCTGGGACCAAGTAGATAGGAGTGTCTTTATTTTTCTATCAATGTAATAAGGCCAATGGCCATTATTGACTTTTATTTTTCGTCTATCATTTTGGGATTTTTCTATTTTACATGAGCCATTTAGCATTTTAAGTTCTCCAAATCAATTTGTCACTAGGCCTACCTCGGGCACAAAGAGGTTCCCAACTTAGGACGCGCTTTACATTTCCGCATTATGTGTTTAAATACCATAATATTTCTTTTCATAATCTTTACTGGCTTGGTTACCCTTTTGTTTTATTTTTTTTCTTACTCCCCTCCCCAAAGGTTAGTTCTTGCATTCTAGCATCATCAGCCTATCGCACCAGATCCAAGGGCCCTCTACCTACTCCTCCTCCTAGTCCTCCTAAGGGCAAAGACAAAGGCAAAAGTAAGATGGAAGAATCCAGCGGCACCAGAAAGGAGAATATGATTGAACGGGTAGAGGCCACTGATGGCCGAGGTATTCAGGTCCTGCATGAGAACATGTCACCACTTGAACAGAAATTGCTGAAGTTTCACGAAGAACTCGATCAAGTCCAGAATCTTGCCAATTTGTCATTTTCCCTCAAGGTCCCCGACGTTAACCCTCCAAATGCTCAAAACCCCGCACCTCCACAAAATATCCCAAGACAGCAAAATCATCCCGCACCTCACCATCACGTCACTCCCCCAAAGAACCAAACTCTCCTGACGCAATGCAATGCTTTCCATACCTCAAGTAACACTCCACTACTTATCCCAGAACCTCAAAACCCCACAAAAGACCATTTCCATACCTACAACAATCCCATCTATGTGGAAACCGTGACCCACTCCACTCTGCCTATCCCACAGGCATCTGAGTCTGACGAAAACGATTTACTTATCAGGAACCTGGCCGAGGAGCTTAGGAAACTGACCAGCCGAGTCCAGGGTGTTGAAGGAACCAAGGGGATTGAAGGGTTGAATTATGAAGACCTTTGTATCCAACCTGATGTCGAACTGCCCGAGGGGTTCAACCTCCAAAGTTCGAAATGTTTGACGGTACTGGTGATCCAAGAGTTCATCTGAGGACCTATTGCAACAAATTGGTTGGCATAGGAAAAGATGAAAGAATCCACATGAAGCTGTTCATGAGGAGTTTGAAGGGAGATGCACTGTCTTGGTACATCAACTAAGACCCCAAGAAATAGTCAAATTGGGTAAGCATGGCATCTGACTTCATGGACAGTTTTAGATTCAACACAGATAACGCACCAGATGTGTTCTACATTCAAATTTAAAGAAGAAACCTACAGAAACCTTTCACGAGTATGCTACTCGCTGGAGGTCCGAAGCCGCTAAAGTCAGACCTACTCTAGAGGAAGAACAGATGAACAAGTTCTTTGTCCGGGCTCGGGACCCATAGTATTATGAACGGTTAATGATGGTTGGAGGCCACAAGTTCTCTGATATCATCAAATTGCGAGAGCGAATTGAAGAAGGTATTAAAAGCGGTATGGTTACAAATTTTGAAGCCTTGCAAGCCACTAACAAGGCTCTACAGTTCGGTGGTGTGTCTAAGAAGAGAGATGTGGGAGCCGTAATGGTTGCAAAAAGAGCCAAGTCCCCACTCAAATACCAAACCTATCCAACACCTCCACTCACATACCATCCAACCCCGAATTACCAAGCACCCTCACCAAATTACCAGGCTCCACCACCTTCCTACCAAGCTCCACCACCCACATATCAACCTGTTTCGCCTAGATATTCACAACCCGCTCCTGTCTACCACACTTATAATTCCCAGCCATCCCATTACCAATCACCCCCTGCACGCCAAAATTTCCCTAGACCTCGTCCCAATTTTGATCGCCGCCCTCCAAAGCAATACACCGTCATAGCCGAGCCCATTGACCAGTTGTATGAGAAGCTCAAAGTTGCTGGTTATGTCACACCTATCCCTGCTGCTACCCCTGAGAACCCTTCTCAGTGGGTTAACCCAAAATAAATCCTGTGCATACCATTCCGGCATGAAAGGACACACCATCGAAGAATCTGCCCTCTAAAGGACAAAATACAGGCTCTCATTGACAACAAGATTATTGTGGCGAAAAACCTCGATCCAAACGTCTGAGACAATCCTCTTCCAGGCCATAAGGGTAGAGGTATCCATATGATTGAAATAGAAGATGATTGGGATCCCGAGGGGTCAATCAGGTTGATCGCAGAAGGCGATGACCCAAAGAAACCCGCAGTCACTCTCAAACCGATCATAGTCCAGATTCAACCATCTGAGGACGCTGAGGTGAATATGTCTATACCGTTTGAGTTTGAAGCAATGCCACCTCAAAGTCACCAGTGCCAATTGAAGTTGAGTTTGTATCTCCAGCAAATGCACCGGCATCATTCGAGGTCACACTCTTGCCACCCCGAACACATATTCCGTTTGAAGTAAGGATGGCTGCACCAATTCAGGTGGCAATGTCAACCCCGCCACCCTTCTATTCGAACTCTATTCCTTGGGAATACACAACCTAGGTGAGAAGGAAAGTCAAGGTCAGGTCTGAGGAAGCAGTTGCATCACAGGGTATGACAAGAACCGGTAGGGTCTACACCCCTAAGCATCTGGCCGAGTCAAGAAAGCAGGCTGCCAACCAGCCCCCCCTTATCGAAACAGGTCCCGATGACCTTTGGAGAAAGGTACAGGCTAAGGAGTATTCAGTCATCGACCAGCTAAACAAGACACTGGCATAGATATCCATCCTCTCTCTGTTGCAGAATTCCGAAACACACAGAAATGCTTTGTTGAAAGTGTTGAGTGAAACATGTGTGCCAAACAACATCACTAGTGGGAAATGGCCAATATGGTAGGCCAGGTACTGGAGAGTCATAAAATCACTTTTCATGAGGACGAGCTACCACCTGAAGGATTGGGGCACAACAAAGCACTGCATATCACCGTGCAATACGAAGATCATTTCATCACAATAATCTTGATCGATGGAGGTTCCAGTCTTAACATATGTCTGTTGATAACACTCAAGAAATTGGGAAAAGGACTACATGAGATAAAGGATGGAGCGATCAATATGAAAGCCTTCGACGGTTCTCAGAGGTCCACAATGGGGGAGACCAGTCTATGTCTACACATGGGACCGACTTGGTTCGAAGTGGATTTCCAGGTCATAGATGTGCCAGCATCCTACAACCTGTTGTTGGGGCGACCCTGGATTCATGATGTTGGGGCCATGGCATAAACGCTACATTAGGCAGTAAAATTTTAGTGGAACCACCAAGAGGTGATTATTCATGGTGACGGTAGCAACCCCATTTATAGTCGTCAAACTATTCTGGTGATTGACGGAAAATGGAAGGTAGGCGGAGAAACTTACCACCATATTGAACGGGTCAATGCTATCTACAAGGACAAGTGGTGGGATAGCAAAATTGAGAGCATCCTGAACTGGAAAGGATATGAGCCAGGCAAAGGGCTCGGTAAGAACCTCCAAGGGATCACGAAGCCCATAAAGCTCAAGGAACATGGCACCACTTTCGGTCTGGGGTATGAGTACACTTGGCAGGAATTCAACGACTGGTCGCCACCTTGGCACGGTCCCTATTACCCTTTGGAGCAGCCGATACCTCATCTTGAGCAGACTTTCAAGCAGGCCGACACTATTTACGGTTCAGACGAGGAAGAAGCAGTTGCAGCAATGATGAGTTTGTTCCTAGAGGACGAAGATATGGATTGTTGTGTTGTTCTCGAAGAGTAGGGGGAGGAAGGCCCTTCCATACAAACTGTCATCAAGGGGACATATCTCAAGAACTGGTCTATCAAGACAACCAAAGCCCGACGAGCCTCGGGCATTACTATTTCTTGTCTTGATGAACCGATGACTGTGACATGCAGTGAGACAACGCAACAAATAGACATTGATTCAGATGAAGACGACATACCTGACAAGATGGTCAAAGAAGTTGAGAACTTTGAGAACATACCTAAGTACAACCTGGATGAGACTGAAGTTATCAACCTGGGGGATTCAGAAAATGTCAAGGAGACTAGCATCAGCATTCATTTGTCACCATCAGAAAAGAAAGAATACACAGAGTTTCTAAGAGAGTATGAGGACGTATTTGCATGGTCGTATGATGACATGACTGGTCTAAGTACGTCTATTGTGGCTCACGACATGAGTTTTAAGATCAAAGAAGAAGTTACCAAGCATATCAACAAAAAAATTCTTCGGGTAGTGGAGTACCCGACATGGTTAGCCAACATTGTACCTGTGCCAAAGAAGGACGGGAAGGCCAGAGTCTGCGTCGACTACCGGGATCTCAACCGGGCCAGTCCGAAAGACGACTTCCCCTTGCCAAATATACACATTCTAATTGATAAATGCGCCAAGCATGAATTGTAGTCCTTCGTGGATTGCTTCGCTGGTTACCACCAGATTTGGATGGATGAGGAAGATGCTGAGAAAACGGCGTTCATCACGCCATGAGGGAGTGTATTGCTACAAGATGATGCCATTCGGCTTAAAGAATGCAGGGGCCACCTACATGAGGGCCATGACCACCATATTCCATGACATTATTCACAAAGAGATGAAAGTGTACGTGGATAATGTCATTATCAAATCAAAGAAGGTTGCTGATCACATGGAGAATTTGGGGAAGTTCTTCAATAGATTGCGAAAATACAATCTAAAACTAAACCCCGCGAAGTGTGCATTTGGGGTTCCTGCTGGGAAGTTGTTGGGATTTATTAAAAGCCACTGGGAAATAGAATTGGATCCATCAACGGTCAAATCCATTCAAGAGCTACCACCACCAAGGAACAAGAAAGATGTGATGAGTTTCTTGGGGAGGCTTAATTACATCAGCCGGTTTATAGCACAGTCTACAGTCATCTGTGAGCCGATCTTCAAGATGCTGAAGAAGGACGTTGTGACCGAGTGGACCGATGATTGTCAAAAGGCTTTCGACAGAATCAAGGAATATTTGTCAACACCGCCAGTCCTAGTACCGTCCGAGCCAGGCAGACCTCTGTTACTCTATCTTGCCATGTTAGACGGAGCTTTCGGCTGCGTTGTGGGGCAGCACGATGAAACAGGAAGGAAGGAACAAGCTATTTATTACCTCAGCAAAAAGTTCACTCTATATGAGGCCCAGTATTCTTTATTAGAACGTACATGTTGTGCTCTAACTTGGGTCGCCCAAAAGCTGAGGCATTACTTTTGTGCCTACACAACATATCTCATATCAAGGATGGATCCATTAAAGTACATCTTTCAGAAGCCCATGCCCACTGGCAAGCTAGCCAAGTGGCAAATCTTGCTGAGCGAATTCGACATTGTCTACATGACTCAGAAGGCAGTTAAAGGACAAGCTTTGGCAGAACATCTTGCTGAGAATCCTGTAGAGGGAGGATACGAACCCCTGAAAACATATTTTCGTGATGAGGAGGTATCATTCATAGGAGAAGACATTGCAGAATCCTATGATGGTTGGAGGATGTTCTTCGATGGAGCAGCAAACTTCAAGGGAGTCGGTATTGGAGCAGTCCTAGTATCAGAGACCGGTCAGCATTATCCGATATCTGCCAAACTCAGGTTCCTTTACACCAACAATATGGCTGAATATGAAGCCTGCATCTTGGGGCTCAATATGGCCATTGACATGAACATTCAGGAACTGTTAGTGATCGGTGATTCAGACTTATTGGTACATCACGTACAAGGAGAATGGGCAACAAAGAATTCCAAGATATTGTCGTATCTGGACTACGTACAAGAATTAAGAAAGAGATTCATAAAGATAGAGTTCCGGCATGTCCCAGAATCCAGAATGAGTTTGCCGACGCATTAGCTACTTTGTCCTCAATGATCCAGCATCTGGACAAGAATTTCATTGACCCTATTCCCATAAAGATCCATAATCAGCCAGCTTACCGTGCCCATATCGAAGAAGAAGCAGACGGAAATCCTTGGTTTCATGACATCGATAAGTACTTGGCAAAAGGAGAATACCCCGAGCTTGCAAATTCCACTCAGAAATGCACACTTCGGAGATTGTCCAACAATTTCTTCCACGGCGGACGAATCTTGTATAGGAGGACTCCCGACTTGGGATTATTAAGGTGTGTTGACGCGAAAGAAGCATCAAAATTGCTGGAAGAAATTCATGATGGGACTTGTGGCCCACATATGAACGGTTTTGTTCTAGCAAAAAAGATACTCTGAGCTGGTTACTTTTGGATGACTATGGAAACGGACTGCATCCAGTATGTTCGGAAGTGCCATCACTGTCAGATACATGGGGATATGATAAAGGTGCCTTCAAGTGAGCTCAATGCAACCAGTTCACCATGGCCATTCGTCGCTTGGGGTATGGACGTTATTGGACCGATCGAGCCTACCACTCCCAATGGCCACAGGTTCATTTTGGTCGCCATTGACTACTTCACTAAATGGGTCGAAGCAGCCTCCTACAAAGAATTTACTAAGACAGTCGTGGACGACTTTGTCCGCGACCGCATTGTTTGTCGGTTCGGAGTTCCAGAGTCAATCATCACCGACAACGGTTCTAATCTCAATAGTGACTTGATGAAAGCTATGTGTGAAACTTTCAAGATCAAACACAGGAATTCCACAGCATACATACCTCAAATGAATGGAGTCGTAGAGGCCGCTAACAAAAACATCAAGAAGATACTAAGGAAGATGATAGAAAGGCACAAGCAGTGGCATGAAAAGTTATCCTTCGCTTTATTGGGATACCGCACCATTGTCCGCACATCAACAAGGGCAACTCCCTATATGCTAGTTTATGGTACAGAGGTTGTAATTCCTGCCGAAGTGGAGATTCCATCTCTAAGAATTAGCTGAGTTCAGTGATGCAGAGTGGGTAAGAAGCCGTTATGTGAAACTAGCCCTCATAGATGGGAAGAGAATGAATGTCGTATGTCATGGTCAACTATATCAGAACAGAATGGTCAGGGCCTTCAACAAGAAAGTCAAGCCGAGACGATTCACACCAGGGCAACTGGTGTTAAAGAAAATCTTTCCGCATCAAGATGAAGCTAAGGGGAAGTTCTCTCCCAACTAGCAAGGTCCGTACATGGTTCATAGAGTCCTGACAGAAGGAGCACTCATACTTGTAGAAATGGACGGAGAAGTTTGGCCGAAACCGATTAATTCAGATGCAGTCAAGCGCTACTATGTGTTATCTTTATGCTTTCTCAATGATGTAATTTGAACTACGCATGACCTGATTCCTGTTTAAGAGGGGATACGTAGGCAGTCCTATGGGTTCAGTCACAATTCAATAAAAATCTATTTTTCCCCGCAGTTGGAAACTGGGGCAGAATTTTGAGGAGAAGCGAGTAGCAGTCCACAAGCATTCACCCAGCCAACTGGGGCAGAATTTTGAGGAGGACCCTCAAAATTCTGAAGCAAGTTCAGCCGATCGCCGCGCGAGCAGCAGTCAAAGGCATCCACCCAGCAAACTGGAGCAGAATTTTGAGGAGGATCCTCAAAATTCTGCAGCAGAAGAGGTTGCAATGTCTCAAGCCGTGTCATGTCGTCGGTTCATCTAAAACTATTTTAGATTATATATTATATCTTACAAAATCGTGCATATTTGTTTTTTTCTAAAGCAGCTTGTTTAGCGAATGCTACCCCAATGACACAGACAGTATCATCATAGCCAAGCAGGGCCAGCAGGAATGCGAACTAACCTTTCCCCTTTACAAAACTCATGATCTTTCTTTGGATGCAGGCACAAAATTGAAAAAGCCCTAAAACATATTATCCGCTCCAAAAGACAGACATCTTTCCTCAAACTCGTCATGCCAACACTTATTATCAGCACAAACAATGCTTCATTATCACAATGCTCTACCGCAATTTAACACCAGCTAAGAATTTATATTGTCCTTCCTTAAATATTGCATTAGGCTACCTTTCTGCCTTCCGAGACTAACGATGTCTCCATCTCCATTCGTATATTGCATAAGGCTACCTTTCTACCTTCTGAGACTAAACGTTGTCTCTATCTGCATTCGCATATTACATAAGGCTACCTTTCTGCCTTCCGAGACTAAACAATGTCTCCATCTACATTTGCATATTGCATAAGCCTACCTTTCTGCCTTCCGAGACTAAACTATGTCTCCATCTGCGTTCACATATTGCATAAGGCTACCTTTCTGCCTTTCGAGACTAAATGTTGTCTCCATCTGCATTTGCATAAGCAACCGATGCCTCTAGCATTATTTACTGCGCTTTTTTTTTGGGCTAAGCTCTGCCCCTTTAATTCACAGGACTAAGCTCTATCTTGTCAGCACCATACTATTGCATCTCCACGGGCTGAAATATCGTCAACTTATCCAAAGGTGTCATCATTCAGAGGCACCATCTTCATGGTCCGAGAACACCATGAGGATCTCTTTTATCAGTTTGCATATCATTATTCAAAGGCTTCATGGTTCGGAGGCACCATCTTCATGGTCCGAGAACACCATGAGGATCTCTTTTATCAGTTTGCATATCATTATTCAAAGGCTTCATGGTTCGGAGGCACCATCTTCGTGGCCCGAGAACATCATTTCATGGCCTACGAATCCTGCATCAAGAAATTCATGGCCCAGGACATCATGGTCTAAAGACGTCATCCTTAACCGTCCAAAGACAGCATTCATAGTCCAACGGGAATTTGCATCATGTTTAAATTATGCACGATATGTTTGTATTACTCATTTGCAGGTAACCCGGCAAGCAAATTGTCATCCCGGCAGGAGCGGTCCCGCTCCAGTTCTCCTAACAACCCCGCAAGCCGTTTGTGCACCTAACCCTATACTTTGCGTCCGTTCTTGTAAAACTTCATCGATATACTTCACCGATGGATCCTGAACTACATACGACTTGATTCCTGTAAAACCAGGGATATGTAGGCAGCTTAGAAACCAGGGTGCGGCCCGAACCTTTCAAGCTATTTCCATTCGGTCAAATTAGCCACCATGTCTTTACCCGACAACTCTTCCATCCTTCTCGAGTAAAGAGGTGCAGTTGTTGATACCCAATTTTACCTCAAATTATTTTTAGATTTGCATATATACCTTAAAAATCAAGTTCCATAACATTTGGTATTTTTCCATAATTTTCTCATATTTTTATATATCTATTCCTCATTTATCCAGTATTTTTATCTCTAATAATTAGATGTAAATTGCATTATAAATAATTTCAAAGACATTTCTTGACTTAATATATTATTTTAAATCCTATTGCGACCAAATTATTTCACAATTAGCCAGATTGGCACTCTTTGGCTATAATTGCAATAACTTTGTAATTATAGCCTAATCATATGTTTTATGCTATTTTGGCCAAATAATTAGTCATTTTATATTTTAAATACTAATTAATCATGTTAATTTAGTTTTATTAATCATTAATTTTATTTTTATAATTATCAGCTATTTTTATAAATTATTTATCTATTTTTATGGGGTATTTAACAAATAGCCATTTTTTTCATTTCAATTCTAACCTATTAAAACCAGCCCAAACCCCAATTAAAATGACCCAAGCCCAAACCCCTACCTAACCCGGCCTAGGTCCTCTTAAATCTTGGTTGTTGATCATTTTGATCAACGACTCAGATTACCCCTTTCCTTAATTAATCCTAAATGACCTACCCAAACCCTCATTTCCCCTTCTCATTCTATCATTGCACTCCACCGTCCTCTCCTCTCATCTCTATCAACTCTCTCATCTCTTTGACTCCCTCTGCTAAACCTATCCCCTTCTCCGGTCGTTTCTTTGCCGGTAACCATGGTGGTCTCACTACCACCCCCAGCCTATGGCTCTCCTCCTACACCAGATTGTTGTTGTCCTCAGGTTTTCAAGGGAACCATAGGCGGTTCACTTACCTCCCATGATCTCACATGCCGTTCTCCGGCCATCCATGGCCGTCCGAGTAAAATTCTGTTATTTTCGGCCAGCACCAGTGGTTTCTAAGCCGTTTCTCCTTCTCTTTGGGTTGTCTCTATGATACCCTAACTATCAGTCTCTGATTTTCATAGATCTATAACATATCTTGGCTTATTCCGAGCTATTTTTGGTATTTTCAAAAGGTTTTCCGATTTTCATGAAGTGACTCTTCACCTTCTAACTAGGGTTTTCAAACCTCTTTTAAAAAATTATTTCCCTTCATATTTTAAGTATTATCTTATGACTTTTATTATGTTTAAGCATTATTCGAGCTTTTTCCCTTTGTGTCTGAGTTATTTCGTTTAAAAACCCTACAGTCTTAGCTTTCACCTATGGCTCTGAGTTTGTTTACAACGATGTGTTCATTTGTTCTATTGTGTTCACTCTGTTCTCTTGATTATTCTGTGATTTCGTGATGTTTTACCCCATATTTCTTGTTAGGGTTTCTGGTTGCTATTACCATGCTTAATCTGTGATTCATCTCAATTCTTTGTTTATTGATACCTTTAAATCTTCGCCTTTCCTTCTTGTATTATGCTTATTCAGTGATTCATGTCATTGTCCTATGTAAACCCCTAATTCCGTGTGATTTTACCCTTTTTTAATGACTAGGGTTTCTGACTCTCTCCTATTATGTGTTTACTTTGTATAACCTATGCTGATTCTTAAATCAGTACTACTCCTATTTCGAATCCCTAATTTCTTGTGATTGATTTCCTTTAATTGATTTCCAGTGATAATCTTTATGACTATTAGTTATTTCTTGCTTTATTACTATCACTTGATCGTTACGGTAGTGCTTTAATGAACCTTCCCCCAATTCCCTAATCTGTGCTTACTATGTATGAATCTTTCCTTATTCGCTTCCTTTCCTTACTTGTAACCTTTTCCTACCATTGGAGGGTTAACTCCCTTAATTAAGGAAGTACCCATACTATTCTTAAACAGATTGATTCTGATTCCCTTAATTGTTGTCTGACTTTGATCTGCACCTTATTTACTACTGTTTTCAAGGCTATATATACCCAGGCCTCTTATTTTCTAAAGACACGATTTGATCTGTTCAATTCTCTCTCACACAAATTAAAAAAAACTCTCTGCTCTCTTATGTGCTAGCTACTGCTATTCTAAGTTAGTCGGCTGCAAGCCAAGGCTTAACTATTGTGCATCTCCTACTTCCTGTTTGTGTTACTGCTATCTTCACTTTATGTTCTAATTTAGATTTCAGTCCTAAAACCAAAATGCTTCTATCACTGTTGTAATTTAGTGTGTTTCTAATTTGCTTTTACTTACTATTAAACATGTATCTAGGATGCTGAACCCCTCCCCCCCTGCATGTTAAGTTAGGCTTTAATTAACCAGCATGTTTCTGTATACCTAGCACCTGCTTCTTACGTGAATCTTCATGCCTATGACTGGTACATTAGTTTAATCATGGTCTTAGTTGTTTTGGTGTTAATCTAACCTAGTACTCTACTGTACCCCTAATCCTCTGAACCCTTAGGAGCTTCTGATTGTATGTCTATATGTGTGTCTGCCTGCTACATGTTTGCCCTCACATGCTCTGTATTTGTCCCTCAAATCCCATTACCCCTGTTTGTGATTGTTGGACTATCCCTGGTCCTTTGTGTGATGTTGAACTTCTATTCCAATCAAATTTCCCTCTTCAAAACTGTTGTCTTACTTAAACCCTTTTAAAAAATAAAAAGCACTCTCACATATACTCTTAGAAGTCTAGGTTTTGCCCCTTCTCTGTGAGCATTGCCTTGGGACCCTTGAGCTTCCTCTGAACTTTGACACACAGAGGCTGGTCATTCCACACGCACTTACTCTATTTTGGCTATGAAATCTGGGCGTGAGCACTGCCCTAGAGCCCTTGAGGTCCTTAGGGAACTCTGACACACCCGGATTATGAGAAGGTTGTGAAATAACACCTGGCATTGAAGACTTGGAGACTTGAGCCTATTCTGTAGGCCCCCTATAGTTAACTTCTTATTTTCCTTCTATTTCAGTTGTGTAATTCGTATTAAATGGTCTGTAATAATTATTTGTAAACAACTTTGGGGTCGGATAGTGAAAATGGATGGGTGATATGCATGATTACTAGGTTTATTTTCTCTATGTGCAATAGCATCCATGTTTAGGTACACCATGACATGCATTAGATATCATGCCACTTAGGATTTATGTGTATTCGACTAGGATTTATGTGTATTCGACATCTCCACGCTTAGAAATCCTGCATATAGGATAAATAATTACAATAAAATAAGCTGCTATTACGTGATTCTTCCCATGTTCTGAAATTTTGCTAAAACTACTGTCTTAGGATAAATAAGCTATAATTATGTCTCATCATGCTGTACACGTAGAAATCCTGTTCTAGGTGAACAGCCAATAAAAATTTGTCACCTATGATATTCCTAAAATTGTGCATAACGCTATGATTCTATGTGTATTTAGAAATCATGTTTAAGTTATTATGCATCATGCTGCATTAGATATCATGCTATAGGATCGTATCTATTTAATTGCATTTAGTCTAAACACAGAACAACCCCCTGTTCTCAACAACTGGTAATTAGTCTTTGTACATCTTCACACCTAGAATCGCATGTTATTAGCTATAAACAACCTAGAGTCATTAACAAATTTGAATAATTGTTGCATGTTATCCAACACTTAGGCAAGCCTTAGGTAATTAACTTAAGAAAGATAAAAGCAAAATTGTCTTTGTGATCATGTTTAATTGTCAGCATGCTTAAAACCAGTAGGCAAGCCTGATTAAGACTTCCTCTATGAGTTATGCAATAATCTGTCTTTGTGTTATCACCTAGATACCATGCTTTAGGATTCTGAATTAATATGGACCTTAATTGTGTATGAGACATGCTGCTTACGTGTACTATGTGTGGAGGAATATCTGAGCCTTTATCTGTTTTCTATGCTTTCCTTTATCTGCAGTCCTACTAGTTTTGTTATCTGTCGCCTTAGAATTTTACCTTTAAAAACTGAGGGTCTGCCTAGAACCTCCTTGAGGATAGGAGTCCTAATTTCCTCCGGGACTGATAGGAAGGGACGGGTAACAACATGCAACAGAGGTCAAAACCAACACTCGTTTTAATAACCTTACGGGGTGGGAAGGGTAGAATATGGATATGATGACCGGTGCGCTAATACCACGTGTAGCCCCTCTTCGAGGAGTGATNAGCTCGTAATTCCTTTTCAAAAGCTAATCTTCTTTACTGTTTTCTTTAAAACATCTGCATGCCTAAGACTTAAATCCCCTTTATTTGAGCCTTTACTTGTTATTTGCTAATTGTACAAATTCACGAAACCATTTGGCCGGGAACCACACTTGTGGATCCTGAGGGGTGCCTAACACCTTCCCCTTAGGATAATTTCAAGCCCTTACCCAAATCTCTGGTTAGCAACGTAGTTGTAATTGAACCCCTTAGGTGCCCTAACGCACCGCTAAAATCGTTACGTGGCGACTCTTCAAAATATGAAAAACCCTTTCGCAAAAGGAAAGACTTATCCCAACCAATGTCATAAAGCCGATCTCCGTGAGGAGAAAAAGGGGCGCGACAGCGACATGAGGACCTCCAGGACTTCACTGATAGGTGCAGGGACAGACTGCACAACATGAGCATATTGGAGTCTCACGGGGTGGATTTCACTACCTTTCAGTTGGAGGCAGAGCACGTAGATGGTGGCAGTCTTATCTTCTTGGTAGACCAGCAGATTCTCCTCCCATGACTTGGGACTAGTTCACACGCCTATTATTGAATAGGTATATTCCACCCTCTCAAAGGGAAGAGTTGCGGTCCAATTTGAGATTCTCCAAGGGTAAGATGTCCGTGACCTATTATGAGGAGAGGTTCTCTAAGCTGTCTCGCCTTGCACTCATGATAATCCCTACTGAGGCGGAGCGGGTGCGGAGGTTTTTGCAGGGTTGCACTCAAGTATTCAGGATAGTATGGCCCGAGAGGTGGATATGGGGACTTCCTACCAGCTAGTAGTAGAGATTTCTCGGAGGATTGAGGGCTATCATTAGAGGGGTAGAGAGTAGATGCATCAGGACAAGACGGTGCGTTACTCCGGGGAGTTCAGATATGCCCCAGCTGGGGGCAGAGGTCAGTTCAGGAGGGGTCAGCCCCATAGGCCTTCATATCCAGCACCGCCGCCTCAACGGGGTGATCCAGCGCAACCCTATTTCAGCATTATGCCGGAGCGTTCTTATCGCCCGCCAGGTTATTGAGAGTTCTCCCAGTGGGTACTCAGGCCATTAGAGTTCTTCCATTGCCTATTTCAGTGCCATGCCAGAGAGTTCATACCATGCACTGGCCATTCAGGGTTCTTCCAATGGGTATTCTGGCTCCTAGGGTCAGACCTCAGGGTAGCAGATCACCACCGTTGAGAGGTTGTTTTGAGTGCAGGGATCTTAGTCATGTGCGGAGATTTTGTCCCAGGCTTCAGGGCAAGGCAGTGTAGCTGGCCAGCAGCCCATGATTATAACTCCAGTAGCCGCACCAATCATCCGGCCGCCTAGAGGCGGAGGGAAGGTGGGTAGAGGTCATCCCAGAGGTGGAGGTCAGGCATGCGGAGGCAGCCAGGCAGGTGGTGCTCCAACCAGATTTTATGTTTTTTTGGTCAGACCAGATGCAGTGGCCTCAGATGCTGGGATCACAAGTATTATCTCTATATGCGGTATGGATGTTTCAGTATTATTTGATCTAGGATCTACTTATTCATATGTGTCATCCCTGTTTGTTCATGTTTTGGATATTCCTCATGAGTCCTTGGGTACTCCTGATTATGTGTCCACTCCTGTGGGCGATTCTGTTGTTGTGGATCAGATATATTGGTCCTGTGTGGTTACATTCTATGGATATGAGACTAGAGCGGATCTTCTATTTCTTGATATGACTGACTTTGAGGTCATCCTGGGCATGGACTGGCTATCCCCATATCATGCCATCCTTGATTTCCATGCCAAGACTATTACCTTAGTGATGCTAGAGTTGTCGTGGTTGGAGTGGAAGGGTTCATCTGTCAGTACAACTAGTCGGGTCATCTCTTTTAAGAAGGCTCGACATATGGTCGAGAAGGGTTGTTTGGTTTATCTAGCTTATGTTTGGGATACTACAGCGGAGTCTCCAGCAATTGATTTAGTACCAGTAGTCCGGGAGTTCTCCAATGTGTTTCCTTCTGATCTTCCAGGCATGTCACCAGATCGTGATATCAATTTTTGTATTGACGTGGCTCTAGGTACCCAGCCGATATCTATCCCATCGTACTGTATGGCTCCGAAATAATTGAAGCAGTTGAAGGAACAACTTGAGGAGTTGTTAGCAAAGGGGTTCGTCAAGCCGAGTGTATCACCTTGGGGTGCACTTGTATTATTTTTGAAGAAGAAAGATGGGACTATGCAGATGAGTATTGATTACCGCCAGTTGAACAAAGTCACCATTAAGAAAAAGTGTCTATTACCGCGTATTGATGATTTATTTGACCAGTTGCAGGGTGCTAGGGTGTTTTCTAAGATTTAATTGAGATCTGGGTAGCATTAGTTAAAGATTTGGGACTCAGATGTTCCGAAGACTACTTTCCATTGATTCTTTTGTTATTGTCTTCATTGATGACATTTTGATTTACTCACATAGCATGGAGGAGTACGAGCAGCATTTGAGACTAGTGCTTCTGACTTTGCGGGAACAGAAGCTATATGCTAAGTTCTCCAAGTGTGAGTTTTGGTTAGATTCGGTGGCATTCATGGGGCATGTGGTATCACGCGAGGGAAATAAGGTGGATCCCAAGAAGATTGAGGCGGTTCAGAGTTTGCCTCGTCCTACTTCAGTGACTCAAGAGCTTCTTGGGGTTAGCAGGTTATTATCGTTGGTTCGTGAAGGGCTTCTCATCTTTAGTAGCACCTTTGACTAGATTGACCCAGAAGGGTGCTCAGTTTGGTTGGTCCAATGATTGTGAGGCGAGTTTACAGAAGCTCAAGACGGCTTTGACCACAGCACCAGTCGTTGTGTTGCCTTCTGGTTCGGGGATGTATATTGTCTATTGCGACACTTTACACATTGGCTTGGGTTGTATATTGATGTAGGAGGGGCGAGTTATTGTATATGCTTAACGTCAGCTGAATCCCCGTGAGAAGAATTATCATGTGCACGATTTGGAGTTGGTCCCGATTGTTCATCCTCTTAAGATCTGGAGGCATTATCTATATTGGGTGTCTCTTGAGGTATACACCGATCATCGCAATTTGCAACATTTTTTCAAGCAAAGGGATCTCAATTTGAGGCTCTTGAGTTACTGAAGGATTATGACATCACCATTCTTTATCATCCAGGCAAGGCGAATGTAGTCGTGAATGCCTTGAGCAGGAAGGCAGAGAGTATTGGTAGCTTGTCATTCATTTTAGCATAGGAGAGGCCACTCGCCTTGGACATTCAGTCCTTGGCTAACAGACTTGTGAGGTTGGATGTTTCAGAGTCCAGTACAGTTCTTGCTTGCATCGTTGCCCAGTCCTCACTATTGGAGCAGATCAAGGCTCGAAAATTTGATGATCTGCACTTGATGGTTCTCAGGGAGACGGTACTACTGGGTAGTGCCAAGGAGGTTTCTATTGGCGAGGATAATATTTTGCGACTCCAGGGTCGTCTATGTGTTCCTAATGTCGATGGCATGAGAGAGAGGATCCTATAGGAGGAGAACAATTATCGATATTCCGTTCACCAAGGTGCTATGAAGATGTATCGCGACCTGAAGAAGCATTATTAGTGGCGGCAGATGAAGAAATGCATAGTTGAGTATGTAGCGAGATGCCTAAATTTCCAGCAGGTTAAGTATGAGCACCAGAGGCCAGGAGGCCTACCCAGCAGATGACTATACCTGAGTGGAAATTGGACCGCATTACTATGGACTTCATAGTTGGGTTTCCGCAGACTTTGCGGAAGTTTGATGTAGTTTGGGTCATTGTAGACAAATTAACCAAGTGGACACACTTCATTCTTGTGATGACTATGTATACCTCGGATAGATTGGCCCAGATTTATATTCAAGAGATAGTTCGACTACATGGTGTGCATGTTTCAATCATATCAGACGGTCCTCAATTTACTTCGCATTTCTAGAGAGCCGTATATAGTGATTTGGGGACCCGTGTAGAGCTAAGCACCGCATTTCATCCCCAGACTGACGGGTAGTCAGAGCGGACAATTAAGATATTGGAGGACATGCTCAGAACATGTGTTATTGACTTTGGAGGGAAATAGGATTGATTATTTCCTTTGGTAGAGTTTGTTTACAACAACAAATACCAGTCCAGCATCGAGATGGCTCCATTCGAGGCTTTATATGATCGGCGGTGTCGTTCTCCTATTAGGTGGTTTGAACCCGGTGAGGCTAGGTTGTATGGTACTGATTTGGTAAAGGATGCCTTGGAAAAGGTAAAGTTGATTCAGGAGCGACTTCGCATAGCACAGTCCCGATAGAAGAGTTACGCAGATCAGAAGGCGAGTGACTTATCATTTATGGTGGGCGAGAAGCTTCTCTTGAAAGTCTCGCCGATAAAGGGAGTCATGAGGTGTGGGAAGAAGGACAAGTTGAGCCCAAGGTTTATAAGCCCATTTGAGGTGTTAAGATGAGTTGGAGAGGTTGCTTATGAGCTTGCTATGCCTCCCATCTTATCGGGAGTTCATCAAGTCTTTCACGTGTCTATGCTCCGGAGGTACCACGCCAACTTGTCACATGTGTTGGACTTCGGCATGATTCAATTAGATGAGAGTCTAGGTTATGAAGAGGAGCTAGTTTCCATTGTTGATAGGCAGGATCGCCAGCTAAGATCCAAGAGGATTTCCGCGGTAAAGGTCCAGTGGAGGGACCAACCAGTAGAGGAGGCGACTTAGGAGTCCGACGAGGACATACGGAGCAGATACCCATACTTATTTAGCACACCAGGTTTGAACATTTGTTTAAGAGGTGGAGAATGTAACCACCTGACCAGTCATATTGCTTTCTAAAACCCCGTTCACCTAAGCAAGACTCCTCGTATGCGCTTTTACTGTTTTATGACTTGTGGGGATAGTTAGTTTGAGATTTGGAAGGGTTCGGGTTGAAATCGGAACATTTGGTTCCTTAAGTTGGCCTTAAAAGGCAAAGTTTGACTTCGGTCAACATTTTGAGTAAATGACCTCGGAATTGAGATTTGACGGTTCCAATAGGTTCGTATGATGATTTTGTACTTGGGCGCATGCTCGGTTAGGGTTTTGGATGACCCCGGGAGCTATAACGACTCGGCTGGTCATTTTGAGAGTTAGAGCCCTGATCCCCTATTAACTGCTTTCCCCGTATCTAATTCTGCTATTTTTCTTTGCCCGGAGGATTTATTTTAGTTTTTGGAGTGAAATGAGACACTTAGTCTCTTATTGGGAGCTTAAATTGGGAAAAATCGACCGGATGTCGACTTGTGTGAAACGACCTCGGATTTAAATTTTGATGGTTCTATTAGCTCTGTTAAGTGATTTTGGACTTAGGAGCGCGTCCGGAATATGATTTGGAGGTCCGTAGTAGATTTAGGCTTGAATTGGCCAAGGTTGGAATTTTGGCAATTTTGGTCAGCAGTGAAAATTTTGACATCGAGCCTCGAATGGAATTCCGGAAGTGGGAGTAGGTCCATAGTGTCATTTTTGACTTGTGTGTAAAATTTAAAGTCATTCGGAAAATATTTGATATGTTTCACGTCGTTTGTAGAATTTGGAAATTTCAAAGTTCATTAGGCTTGATTCCATGCATAATTCGTGTTTTTGATGTTGATCGATGCGGTTTGAAGGCTCGACTAAGTTCGTATGGTGTCTTAGGATTGGTTGGTATGTTTGATTGAGGTCTCGGGGGCCTCGGGTGTGTTTCGGATGCTTAACTGATTGAAAATGGACTTAGGAAAATTGTTGAAGAATTATTGGTTTCTGGTGTTTCGCACCTGCGGAGGGGAAATCGCAGGTGTGTTTACGCATGTGCGGAAGGAAGAGCGCAGGTGCAGTTTTGGTCAAGTTGGTCTATGAGCGCAGGTGCGAGAATGGAGCTGCATCTGCAGATGAGGGATTGTAGAAGTGAAAAGGGGAGGCATGGGCAGGGTCACAGATGCGGAAGGCCATCCGCAGAAGCGGGCCCACAGGTCCATGCCCTTGTCCACACAAGTGGAGTTTTGGACTTTAAGTCATTTCTTCACCTGCGAGTGATTTTCCGCAGGTGAGGCATCACTGGTGCGATAGTAGGTCCCCAGATGTGGAATCGCTGGGCAGAAAAGGGGAAAATTTGAGGGTTTATTTCATTCTTCACCATTTGACCTTGAGAGCTCGAATTTGGGCGACAAATTGAAGGATTTTTAGAGAGAAACATTGGGTAGCGATTCCTAATCCTATTTTGATCATATTTCATTAATCCATATTTTTTTCTTCAAAAATCAATGAATTTGAGTAAGAAAGTGGGAAATTGGGGTAAAAGTTCCCCAATCAAATTTCTAAGTTTTGAGTGGGATTTAAGCGTCAGATTTGGATGATTTTTTTACGAGTGATCTCGTGAGGGAATGAGTGTTCCTAATTGGTAACTTTTAACCGATTTCGAGACGTGGGCCCGGGGAGGTTTTTTGGGCGTTTTCCTATTTTCTTGCCTTAGCTTTGATTTCATTAGCTAGACTAGTTACTTGTAGCTATATTTACGTTATGTAATTATTTGATTAGATTTGGGCCACTCGGAGTTGGATACTCGTGGCAAGAGCGTAATTTCGGGTTGATTGAGCTCGGTTCGAGGTAAATGCCTTGCCTAACCTTGTGTGGGGGAACTTCCCTTTAAGATTTTGGTACTGTTTGATATATGAGCGTCGTGTACGTGACATAACGAGTACGTACACGGGCTATTTGTTGTAAAAATCCATTTTTCACTAAATCATAAACTGTTTTTCCTTGTTTGAACTACACTAGCATATGTAACTACCTTGTTTAGATTAGAAAAACATGCCTACATGTTTTGACTGTGTATTTGAATTCTGTGCAGCATGTTTAGTAAGATTTCCTGTTTCTTTGGTTTGAACTTAGCCTAAACTGTAGGTTTTCTTGCTATAACTGTTGTGTTTATTGGTTGAGCTGCATATTTACTTTGGGACTACGGAACGGTATTCCGGGAGATCCCCCATATTTACTTTGGTACTATAGAACGGTATTTCGGGAGATCCCCCAGCATTGCATATTTACTTTGGGACTACGGAATAGTATTGTAGGAGATCCCCTGCACATTTACGTTTGGGACTATGGGACGGTATCCCGGGAGATCCCCTGTTGCTATTACTGTGTTCTGAGCTGTTGGTTTTCATTAAATTCTATTCCTGCTGGATTTTCGTACTTATATTATTGTAATATGTTCTCTTGTCTTATTTCATTATATTTATACCAGTAGGGCCCTGACCTAACCTTGTCACTACTCGACCGAGGTTAGGCTTGGCACTTACTGGGTACCATTGTGGTGTACTCACGCCCTTCCTGCAGACGTTTTTGTGTGCAGATCCAGGTACCTCTTGTCCGCCTCAGTATTAGTGCAGTCACAGCAGCCACCGAAAACTTCAAGGTATATCTGCTCGCGTCTGCATATCCTCGGAGTCCCCCTCTACCTTTACTTTGTTTTATCTCCTTATTACTTTAGACTCGATGTATAATAGACAGTAGATAGCTCGTAGAGCTTGTGACTCATGATTTCGGGTTTTAGGAAGTGTTGTGTATAAATTTGCGTACTGATCTTACTTGTATATGCCGAGCGGCATTTTACTATTATATGGTCATTATCAGAGCTTAGTAGTTCCTTCATTTTTCTTCTTTATTTCTGTTATTTCAATGTTAATATGCTTACCTAGTCGTAGCGACTAGGTGCAGTCACGACATCCTTCGGAGGAGGAAAATGGGTCGTGACAGGAGCGTTTCGGCGCCTAATATCAAAAGTTGGTTCTTGAAGTATTATGATGTTCTTTAAATTTGGTTTGGTGTAGGTTTTGGTGATATCGAGGTCCAGATGGAATTTTGAGACGGGGAATAGTGTATTGTGATTTAAGACTTGCACGAAAAATTTGGTGTCATTCCGAGTAGTCTAAATATGATTCAGCTAATTCGGAGAAATTTGAAAAACTTGAAGTTCATATTTTGATTCAATTTGGTTTTGGGGTGCGACTCTTAGTTCTGTAGTTGATTATCACATTTCGAGAGTTCGAGCAGGTCGTATCATGTTTTCAGATTTTTTGGTGCCTTTGGACGGGGTCCCCAGTGGCTCAGGTGAGTTTTGGACCCCTCAGAGCAAAGTTTGAAAAACTAGAAAACTCCAGTTCTGGTTTCCTTCTTCGCGAACGTGGAAGGACTCTCGTGTTCGCGTAGAAGGAATTGGGGATGGGGGATTTTTTGCTATGCGTTCGTGATAGCTAGTCCGCATTCGCGAAGGTCTGGGACCAGTGACCTTTGCGTTTGCGTGAGGTGACTCGCGTTTGCATAGAGGAATCTGGGATGGGCTCGAGCCGCTGATTGTTCTTCGCGTTCGCGGAGTAGGGTAGGCCTAGCCAGCCTCCGCGTTCCCGATGCCTTGATCGCGTTCGCGGAGTAGGGTAGGCCAAGCCAACCTCCGCGTTCCCGATGTCTTGGTCGCGTTCATGATGTGTTGTCTCTAGCGCCCAGAGTTGTTTGCCTTCGCGAACGCGAGGCCCCTTCCGCATTCGCGAAGAAGGAGGCAGCTGGGCAGTGAAGTTTTAAAACGAGACTTAGGCATTTTTGGGGTTCAATTATTACACTCTTGGGTGATTTAAGAGCTTTTAAAGAGGGGATTTTGACCTTGCTTTGTAAGGTAAGTAATTCCTACCTCATGTGAGTTTAATACATAGATTATGGGTGGAGGATTTTAACATGAAAATTTGTAGAAATCTTGGGTTTAGATGAAAAACCTAAGTTTTGATAAAAATGGGATTTTACCACGAAAATGGTTATGGAACTTAGTGAAAATCATATATTTATGTTACTAAGGATACGTGTAACGACTTACTTTGAAAACTTCCGAAATCGGGGCACGTGGGCCCGGGGGTGAATTTTAAGAATCTTGCATTTAGAGTTGGGTAATCTCTTTAATAGTTGGGATATGAACTTTTGAGCATAAATTGATTAATTTATATATTATTTGACTAGTTTTAAGTCGTTTGGCACCAAATTTGGAGGTTTGAGCACGACGTTGGACCGAAAAGTAGGTTTTTAGGCGAGGTAAGTCTCCTTTCTAACCTTGGAAGAGGGAAATTACCCCATAGGTGAATTAACTAGTATGTGTGTCTATTTGTGGGGGGCTATGTATGTATGAAGTGACAAGAGTACGTGCGTAGCTACTAATTATTCTATAGTCCGGGTAATCTAGGACCCATATCGTGCTATACTTGAAATGATTGCGCCCTTACTTGTTAATTGAATCACTTAAATCATATTTCCAAAAATTGTAAAGGAATTCCAAAGGGATAAGTTTCACTTATTCGAAGTTATGATAGATCACCTGACTGTTATTGAAAAACTTGTGTTTCTTTAAAGTGTTTTCTATTAGTGGAGCAGGTCGACGCCTCGGTAGCAGATAGATGTATTTATGGTTCGCGTCGTTCGGCCCTCGACAGTGCACAGTTTAAATATTATTATGTTGGTTCGGTCCGTACGACCTCGGCATTATTTGCGCATGATAACTCTTGGGATTTTTCATAACTGATATTGCTTCAATGCTTGATGAAAGATGAATTTGGGATTTAATAATTGTGAAAAAAGAATATTTATCATCTCGTGTTGTTGAGTTTTAGTATATTTCTTGTAACCCATGCTTAGTTATAATTTTGACTTATGATCATTAGCCTTAGTAAGTGTCAAAGTCGACCCCTCGTCACTACTTCTTCGAGGTTAGACTGGATACTTACTAGGTACATATTGTTTTATGTACTCACGCTACACTTATACACTTAACTGTGCAGGATCTGATGCAGGTTCATCTGAATATCCATCTGGCGCGCATACTTGATCCTGGTTCGAGATTACACGGTGAGCTGCCCTTCCGAGCCGTTCAGCAACAAGCCGGAGTCTCTCTTTTGTTTGTTTCTGTCTATTCTATTTCAGACATTAGGGTAGACATCTTTTGTATATTCTACTAGTTTCCCACATACTTGTGACACTAGATCTTGGCACACATTAGTAGACTTGTGATTTTGGTTTTGTTCCTATGGTTATAATTACTTCTAGATGCTTTCATTTATTAACTTAAATTTTTTTCTCATCAAATCTTTTAAATTAAGGAAAATTACTACATGGGAAACTCGTTAAAATAGAAAATTTAGGTTATTCATTGTTGGCTTGTCTGGCGACAGTGATGGACACCATCATGGCCTTATATGGAATTGGATCGTGACATCATGCTAATATAGCATGAAGTTGTTTTACATTGAAGCTAAAACTTTATGCTAATGCATGCTGAGGTTATTTATCCTGTAGTCTACAGTTTTGTCATGAATTTTATCTGAAACTTCAGTCTAAACATGCTGAAGTTATTTAGTTAATTTGCTAAAACTTCAGTTTAAACACGCTGAAGTTATTTAGTTCATTTGCAAAAACTTCAGACTAAATATGCTTAAGTTTTTGTCTTGCGGTATGTAATTTTCTAATGAGTTTTTGCGAATGCATGCTGAAGTTATTTAATTCATTTGCTAAAACTTCAAACTAAATATGCTTAAGTTATTTAGTTCATTTGCTAAAACTTCAGCCTAAACATGCTTAAGTTATTTAGTTCATTTGCTAAAAGTTTCGACTAAACATGCATAAGTTATTTAGTTCATATGCGAAAACTTCATACTAAACATGCTTAAGTTATTTAGTTCATTTGCTAAAACTTCAGACTAAACATGCTTAACTTATTTAGTTCATTTGCTAAAACTTCATGCCAAAACATGCTGAAGTTTTGTCTTGCAGTCTACAGTTTTGTCAATAGTCCTGAAGGGAAAATCGTATTTTTAAAACACTTTTAAAAAAAATAATGGGTACGGATGCAAACGAAAAAACAAAGCGGGTATAATTTATGTAACAAACCCACCGGTCTTTTTGAGCTCTAGCGCGTCGTTCAGCAGCTTGAAGTTGTGAGCTGCTTCATTTCAGGTATAATGACTTGTAGGTGTGGTCATAATTTAATTTTGGGAAGTTTAGAGTTGATTTGGAAAGAAAATTCTCATTTTAGAAGCCTTAAGTTGGAGAAATTAACTAAGATTGGAATTTTGAGTAAACGACCTCCGAATCAGAATTTGAAGGTTCCTGCATGTTCGTATGATGATTTCGGACTTGGGCGTATGTCCGGATCGGGTTTTGGATAACCCGGGAGCGTTTCGGCGTATATTGGGAGTCAGCATTTTTGAAGGAATTTCCTAAGTTTGGCCTGAAGCGCATTTCAGTGATATTGATTTCCGTTTGGGACTCCGAGTATGGGAATAGCTTCGTATGGTGATTCTGGAGTTGGGAGCGTGATCGGAAATGAATTTGGATGTCCGTAGGTCATTTTGAAGTCATTTGGCTTAAAGATAAAAATTTGAAGGTTTTCGAGAAAATCCGAGCGGGAGTAGAAATCTCGATATCGGGGTCAGAATGCGATTCCGGAAGTTGGAGTCATTTGGGGTCAATCAGACGTGATTTGATAGGTTTCGGAATCGGATGTAGAAGTTGGAAATTTCTAAGTTCATAAAGTTGGGATTTGAGTGCGATTCATGGTTTCGATGTTGCTTGATGTGATTTGAGGCCTCGATCAAGTCCGCATTATGCTTTGGAACAGGTTGGTATAATTGGATGGGGTCCCAGGGGCCTCAGGTGGATTTCGGGTGGCTAACGGATCAAGTTGAGTGTTTGAAGAAGGCTGGAATTTGTTGTCATCTGGGGTGACCACACCTGCGAGGATTTGGCCGCAGGTGCGGCTATGGCACCGCAGATGCGAACAAGTGGTGGTTTGGCTAGGAGCGCAGGTGCGATGGTATTTCCGCACCTGCGAAGTCGCAGATGGCGCAGGTGCGAAGTTGGCTTGAGCTGAGGAAAGCCGCACCGCAGGTGCGGAGGTTTGGTCGCACCTGCGGAATCGCAGGTGCGAGTGTTGGATCGCAGGTGCGAAAAATGGCCTCGGCAGAATGTTTTAAAATCGAGAATTGTTGGCCATTTCTTTATTTCTTCTTTGGTTTGGTCGATTTTGGAGGAGCTTCAAGAGAGGGTTTTCGTCAAGGATCACAAGGTAAGTAACTCCTTCATGTTTCTAAGTTAAATACAAGGTTATTGCATGGAATTATACATGAAAATTGTGGGAAAATTTGGAAATATTGAAGAAAACCTAGAAATGGTAATTTGGATTTTTAGCCACGAATTTGAGCATGGACTTTAGAGTTTTGTATAATTGAACTAGTAAAGCTATGGGTAGAATATATCTTCGAGAAATTTCGGATTCCGAGCACGTGGGCCCGAGGGCATTTTGGTCATTTCACTAAGCGGGATTGGAAAATTATATAATTTGGAACTGTTGGAAATATTAGAGTATATTTTCATTGGTTTGCCGTTATTTGGATAGTTTTGGGGCGTTGTGTGTCCGTTGGAGTCGTCAGAAGGGCTTGCAAGCCGGTTATAGAATTTCGGAGCGAGGTAAGTCTCCTTTCTAACTTTGTGAGGGGGAATTGTCCCCCAAGGTGAATCAATCAAGTATGTGCTATTATCTTCGGGGGATACGTACGCACGAGGTGACGGGAGTCCGTGCGTAGCTACTATTATGTCATGTCCGGGTAGTCTAGGGCCCACTAGCATGCGACGTGTTGTACCTGTGATCCTGCCTGTAATATTAAACTGCTAATATAATCGAAATCGTAATTGAATATCTAAAGAAGACTAGAGTTCATTTTCTTAATCATCTAGAAAGAGAATTGATTCCTCCGCGGATAATTGTATACCTGGTAGGGTTATGTTATGGAATATTATTAAACTTGGCATCTGAGTTTCAAAACAAAGATTTAAAATCTATACTTCATTTTCCTTTAAGAGGAATTTTACTGCTTTCCTGAGAAAACTGCCTTCTTGATAAAAATGCAGATTTATTATGTTAATATGTGTAACTTTGGGTGCCTGAGTCGCATGTATGATTCGCGAGCAGGATGACCCTGTATTTATGTATGTTTATACGGTGACCCGAGTCGCAGGTATGATTCGCGAGCGGGGTAGCCCTAGTATTATGTATAACCGCGTCGCACGATCGATTCGCGAGCGAGGAAGATACATACATCTATGGTTCGAGCCGTTCGACCCTCGGCAGTGCACAATTTATTATTGTTGGTCCGCGCCGTTCGACCCTCGGCGTTGCTTGCGCATGATATTTACTGCATATTTTAAGTTGTCAACTGAAATGACAGAGATTTAAAGTTATTAAAGATTTTTGGAAGAAGTTGTTCCTTCTGGTTGATTATTTGTTATTTTATCAAATCACCCATGTTGATTAATTGATATTTTAATATGATGAAGATTTAAAGTGTTAAATGTGGAAAGAGTTGATATTATTTATTCCCGATTTTAATAAATTGACTATGTTAATCATGCTTAGCGTCATACTTGAATATACTAAATTGATCTTTAGCAAGTGTCTAATTTGACCTCTCGTCACTACCTCTCTGAGGTTAGGGGGGCGACTTAATGAGTACACGTTGTTTTTGTACTCATGCTATACTTGTTGTGCATTTTTATTGCACGGGTACTTTCATAGCAATGTGGAGGATTGGAGACTTAGGGGAGCTACATCATCCGGAGGCGATCCGCAGCTGACAGAGTTTCCCTCATACTGTATTACATTATTTTTTTTCCTTGTCCACTTGTATTTCGGACAAGCTTTGTAGAAAGTGTAAAAATTCTTAGAAATTGCTCATGTACTTGTGACACCCGGTTCTGGGATGTGTTGGAATATAATTGCTAAAACAGGACTATTTAAACCATTGTATTTACTTAACGGATTTCGTTTAGTTATTATGTAACAAGTTAAAGATATTAATTTTAAAAAATGTTAAAATATGAAATTTAACTTATCTATTTAAATGATCGGCTTGCCTGACAATGGTGTCCGGCGCCATCACGCGCCCATGCAATTTTTACGGACTGATTGATGAGATCTGAATGCTTGGGCTTCCTTGCATCTAATTAACTCATACCTTCGTGCCCTCTTTTTACGATCTCATTCTATAGATCCAACCAATTTTAAGAACCTAAATATTTTATTTTTTAATATTAATTAATTAATATATATTTTCAACTCAATTTATTGCCTAATTTTTATTAACCAATGCACTTATATGCGTAACTCGTGACATGTAAATCTAAAACAAAGAAAAAAAAGGTACTGACTAATTTTTTATTAGTGGAAAATTTAGCGAAAAGCATAAACAAAGGATTCTATGTGTATACAGGTAAAATAGGGGATAATGCATATCCCAATCTCCCGGTGAAGAAGACAGAAGAAGGGCACGAACGCATGAGGTTGAAATCGAGGTTGGGAGCTCTTCGTATCGAGATCCATGAAAGGTGAACGGTGCGTTCATCATCGGGCGTGATAAAGCAACACTACCCGAACCCAGAACGAGTTCTAAGACCTCGGAAAATATGGTAAACGGTTATGCACGACGGATAGGGGGCGTGATATCCGTACCTAACCAAATATCATGGCGCAGATCTCGCTCGATGTCGGTTACGGATAAGTAATTCATGAGAAAGAAAGATTTTTACCTTTTTTAGAATTGTACTAGGGATGAAACTCTCCTACTATATAAAGGGGAAGATTTTCTTTTGTAACACGCGAATCAAAGAAATACAGATTCATTTTTCTGCTTTCTAGCTATTGCTAAAGTTCTTAATTAATTATTCTGTTCTTTATTCACAACTGGACTCGAATCAAGGGTTCGATCGAGGGCAAAGTTACTATTCAACCTATGTTCGGGCTAGGCCATAACATTACAACTGGTTTGATTATTTATTTTGTCTTTATCTTGTTTATATAATATTCTTGGTTATTTGTGTTGAATTAACCCACTTATCCTTAAAATCGCATACAAATTTAATTGTTATCCGATTTTTGGGTAAATAATTTGGCACCCACCGTGGGGCTAAAGATAATAGTGGTGATTTGATATGAATCTCCCTAACACACCTTATTTTATGCTTGTTCTTTAAAGTCTTAATTTTAGGTTAGCCCAAAAATATCAAACTCTCAATTTGCTCACTTGAACATTGACGCTGAGTCTGGCCATCATGGAAAAAATAATAATTTAGTGCCTAGCAACGAGGTGCCCCCTGCTGATCTAAACGGTATCCCAGTCATTGATCTGGTCGATGCTAACTCACAGATGGCCATCAATGTTCATTTGCCAACTGATCCCGAAAATAGTGTTCACGGGGGGACCCCGACCAACAGCTCGAGAAGCACCTGAAGGCGAAGGCAATAGGGTGAGACGCGGCTAATCTTCAAAATGTTGCAGGCTCAACAGACAACAATAGCACAGCTACAAAATCAAGCTCATGCCCCCAGCAGGGTTGAGCCCGAACAATCCCGGGAAAGCACCTGAAGAAACGAACAAATCACCAAAAGACCGAGTGAAGTAGAGCCCAGGATCTACCCCGAGATAATGAAAATGCTTGAAGCATTAACGAAGCGGGTGGAGTCAAGTGAGAAAAAATTTGAGGCTAATGACAAAAAGATGGAAACATACAATTCCAGGGTCGATCAAATCCAGGGAGCACCCCTGATATTAAAGGGACCATATTCTAAGAAATTTATCCAGAAGTCTTTTCCTCCGAAAGCCGCACCGAAGCCAATCCCGAAGAGGTTTCGTATGCCTAATATTCCCAAGTATAACAGAACCACTGATCAAAACAAGTGTGACCTCCTATACGTGCACAATCAAGGGGAACGATTTGGAAGACGATGAAATTAGTCGGTGTTACTAAAGAAGTTTGGGGAGACTTTGTCCAAATGAGCAATGATATGGTATCACAACTTACCCCTAGATTCCATTGACTCTTTTGCTATGCTTGCAGATGCTTTTGTAAAAGCTCATGACGGGGCCATCAAGGTCGAGACCAGAAAGTCAGTCCTTTTCAAGGATAAACAAAGAGACAATAAGATGCTCAGGGAGTTCGTGTCAAGGTTCCAGATGGAACAGATAGACCTGCCTCTAGTTGTAGATGATTTGGCCGTCCAGGAATTCACTCAGGGGCTTAACCCCCAAAGTTACTTGGACTCTCAATAGCTAAAAAAATTTGGTAGAGTACCCGACGGTGACCTGGGTCGACATCCACAACAGGTACCAGTCAGAGATCAGGGTCGAGGACGACCATTTCGGAGCCCCTTCTAGGTCTTCTTACCCCCATCAGGGCCGATGACGGGTCTAAGAGTGTTGTTGATCATGATCCAAGATCGGTTCGGGATTAGTACCAACCATACAGCGCAGACCGAAGGGGAAATGGGTTCGGGCGTCACCCTACAAGGAACGAGAAAAGAAGCGATCGAGAACCTAGTAGTCGAGGTCTGATGAGAAAAAATGGTTTCGACAGGCTGCTCCAGGGTAGGGAAGCACCGAGATTATCAGAGTATAGCTTCAATGTTGATGCTGCCAGCATCGTGTCAGCCATTAGGCGCATCAAAGAGACCAAGTGACCTTGACCATTGCAGTCTGACCCTATCCAATGAGATCCTAACTTGATGTGTAAGTATCACGGCGCTTATGGTCACAGGAACGAAGATTGTCGACAATTGACAGAAGAAGTTGCCCAGATTTTCAACAACGGACACCTCCGAGAGTTTCTGAGTGATCGAGCCAAAAACCACTTTAGGAACAGGGACTCCAACAAACATGTCAAATAAGAGGAGCCTCAGCATGTCATAAACATGATCATCGGAGGGGCCGATGTCCCCCAAGGGCCGATGATAAAGCACACTAAAGTATCTATCACAAGGGAAAAAAACACTCGAGATTACGTCCCGGAGGGAACCATTACATTCAGCAACGAGGATGCCGAGGGAATCGTGCAACTTCACAATGATGCACTTGTAATATTCGTACTTATCAATAAATCTCGAGTAAAATGTGTGTTGGTTGTTCCAGGTAGCTCGGCCAACATCATCAGATCGAGGGTCGTAAAGAAATTGAGGTTATAGAACCAAATTGTGCCAGCAGTCTGGGTGTTGAATGGATTTAACATGGTATGAAAAACCACTAATAAAGAGATAACCTTACCAATGAACAGTGTCGGGACGATCCAAGAAACAAAGTTCTACGTGATCGAAGGGGACATGAGGTATAACGCTCTATTCGGAAGATCGTGGTTTCACAACATAAGGGCGGTACTCTCGACCTTGCACCAAGCGCTGAAGTTCCCTACACTGTGAGGAATAAAGACGGTCTATGGAGAGCAGCCAGTCGCAAAAGAGATATTCGAGGTCGATGAGGTGTCACGATCCAAAACCCCACCACAAGCATCGTGATGGTAAGACTAAGTAAGCCGATCATAAAAACAATTCAAGCCATTTTATAAAAACGTCTAATTTAATACAAGTGTCAAACCAACAGCGAAAATATTCAAACAGCCACCCAAGAGTGGTAATACTGAGTCACAAACTCTATCTGAATACATGAAATGATCTCAAAGATCGAATATACGTTATTGTTTGAATAATAATTAACAGTACCATAAAAAAGGGAAGAATCCAAGGAACTGCGATGACCAAACAGCTCTACCTTGAATCCTTGCGATCAACACACTAACTCTGCCCGAGTCTGATATCTCCAATACCTAGATCTACACAAAAATTCACAGAAGTGTAGTATGAGTACACCACAGTCGGTACCCAGTAAGTATCAAGACTAACCTCGGTGGAGTAGTGACGAGGTACAGTCAAGACACTCACTAGTCAAATAACCTATGCAGTATAGCAATATATGATAATAATGGAAGATAAATGGCAATGATGGCAACAAGAATCAACCAAAGATATAAAGAACAAGGCAACAAGAACACCATAAATATTGCTTAAACGAATAAGGAACACAAATACAATCAATTAATCAAGTCTCTCAAATATACTTCTTTCAAATGTAAGTACTTCAAGTATAAATCTTTCAAATATAAGTTTTAAAAATAAAAATCTTTAGAATATAATCCTTTCAAAAATATATATATTTCGAATATACTCCCTTCAAATAAATATCTTTCGAATATAATTCTTCCAATTAAATACCTTTCATCTATAATTATTTCAAATAATATATTTTGAGTATAATTCTTTCAAATAAAAAAATCAACTTGTGACATCTCTTTTCATAATCATAAAAAAATAATGGTCTCAGCCACTTTCATATTTTCGCGGCACCTTGTGCCCATATTTCTATCACAGTCGCACGGACAACTCACGTGCCAATATTATTATCATTTACTCACAGCACCTCGTGTCCACATTTCATATCACAACTGCACGGACAATTCACAAGGCAGGAGACATAATAACATAATGAAATGACTGAGAAGTGAACAGTGAGAAATTACAGAAGGATAACAACACTGCAATTAGAGGTAAACAACAGGGGCGCTCCTGAGGTATCGCCTCATAGTCCCAAAGAAAATAGCGGATCTCTCGAGGTACTGCCTTGTAGTCCCAAAAGTAAATACACAACAGGGGATCTCCCGAGGTACCGCCTCGTAGTCCCAAAAGTAAATATGCAACAGCAAAGAGGGAAAAATAACTCAGCAAGAACAACCTCTTCTTTAATCCAAATTTCTGATAAATATATTAACGCCTCATTCTAAATTTATTTAATAATTATTTGCAGATAAAGAATCCATAATGAAATTATTTTCAAGAAATGACAATCCAACTAACCACGGTATTTCACATAAAAATCAAAGTGGCAATCACACCAAATTATCATATAAAAACAACCTCGGCAAACAAGGAATGAGACATGACAAATAAGGATCTAATAAGTGCCAATAATTTCCAATTTAATACATAAGGGCGTCAAGAATTTTAGCCGATATAATTTGCACATATAAATCAGGTACGTACTCGTCACCTCGCGTACATGGTTTTCAATTACACCATTTTTCACATAAGACTCAATGCCTAAGGGGTAATTCCCCCACTAAAGGTTAGGCAAGATACTTACCTTTTTGAAGTTAGGCCAATATTTCAAAATAGCCTTCTTGCATGAAATGACCTCCAGACGGCTCAAAGCCCAATGTTTTCCTTGAAAAACTCTCGAAAAATTGCCTCACCCGAGCTTTCTTCGTCCAAAAATGGAAGAATGAGTCGATGTCTTATGTTTTGACTTTATTATGCTGCCCAGGGGTTTGTTCTTCGCGTTCACGACCCTACCCTTGCGTTCATGAACAAATTCTTCAACAGCCATTTCCAAACTTTTCCCTAGCAGCCTCTAGTATAATGGTTATAACTTTTGTACCAAACTCCAAATGACAAATAGTTTGACTTTCTGAAACCTAGACATCTACAACCTTCGTGTTTTTACCATCTCCCAATTCTTTATAGATTGTGAGATATAAGCTTCCAAAGTTAGCCATGTGCAGCAGAAATTTCTTTTTCGTGATTTCCAAACTCTTCCCAGGTAGCCTATAGTGTATCAACCATATATTTTGTACACAACTCCAAATGCCAAACGATTTGATTTCCTGAAAACTAAACAAAAAGAGCTACAACTTTCATTTTCAGATCATCTCCAAATAGATTGCAAGATATAAGCTTCCAAATTCGGGTGACGGACAACAGGAATTCCTTCTTCGCGAATGTGAAGAACAAAATCCCAGAAACCAAATCCTTCTTCGCGAACGCGTGAGGCTCCTCGTGAACACTAAGAAAAAAACTAGACATCAGAAAACCAGCATCCAAAGTAGCCCAAAATGATTTGATAACACCTTAAACACACCCGATGCCCCTGGGAACCCAACCAAATATACCAACATGTCCTAAAACACGATACGAACTTAGTCGAGACCTCAAATCACATCAAACAACACCAAAGCTATGAATCGCACCTCGAATCAAACTTATGAGTTTATGAAATTTCCCAATTCTATAACTTGTACTGAAACATATCAAATCAATACGGAATGACCCCAAATTTTACACACGAGTCATAAATGACATAACAAAACTATTCATATTTCCAGAATCCAAATCTGAGCCCGATATCAACCAAGTTCACTAGCTGTCAAACTTATGAATATTTCAAAACTTCAACTTTCTGATTTTTTGCCGAAATGCTTCAAATTATTCTACGAACTTCCAAATCCAAATCCATACATACGCCTAAGTCCTAAATCACCATACGAAACTATTGGAATCATCAAAATTCCATTTCAGAGTCGTTTTCTCAAAAGTCAAACTCCGGTCAACTCTTTTCGTTTAAGCTTCAAAAATAAGAATTGTTCTTTAAATTAATCCCGAATCATCCGAAAACAAAACTCAACTACACGTGCAAGTCATAATATACATCACAAAGCTGCTCAGGACCTTAAGTCATTAAACGAGATGCTAATTTATTAAACAACAAGTCGGGTCGTTACACGAGGTAATCTCGGTGCCTGCGGTTTCGATATCAAGGAACACGGAGCCGACCGGAAAGGAAGAAATTAAAATGTTAGTCTCGGACGAACCAGAGGAATGAGGAATAGACAAGGAGGATGATTACAGAGTCCCGAGATTATTCATAGCTCCTGATGATACCGATGCCACCAAATCGATGGTCGAAGAATTAGAGAAAGTCATATTAATCGAACACCTATCGGATTGAAAGGTATACCTGGGCACGGGGTTAACCCCCGAGCTCATGAAAAAACTCATTAACTTTATTAAAGCTAACATAGATTGTTTCGCTTGGTCCCATCTTGACATGACAGGGATCCCACCGGAGGTAACCATTCATAAGCTGAGTTTGGACCCGAAGTTCCATCCGGTTAAGTAGAAGAGGAGGCCACCATCCAAGATAAAGCATGTGTTCATCAAGGACGAGGTATCCAAACATCTTAAAATATGGTTCATCCGGGAAGTTAAATACCCGGACTGGTTAGCTAACGTAGTGGTAGTGCCTAAAAGGGGAATAAGATAAGAATGTGTGTAGATTACAAAGACCTAAACAAAGCATGCACTAAGGATTCTTTACCTTTGCCTAACATCGATCAGATGATCAACGCGTCGGTCGGGCATGAGATACTCAGCTTTCTCAATGCCTATTCTAGGTACAACCAAATTCGTATGGACCTGAAAGATCAAGAAAAACTTCTTTCATCACTAAATTTGGCACCTACTATTATAATGTAATGTCGTTTGGATTAAATAAAGTTGGTGCCACCTATCAACGCCTAGTAAACTGGATGTTCAAGGAATAGATAGGAAAATCGATATAAGTTTATATTGACGATATGTTGGTCAAGTCCCTGCGAGCAGAGGACCATTTCAAACATTTGCAGGAGACCTTCGAAATACTAAAGAAATACAATATGAAGCTGAACATGGAGAAGTGCGCATTCGGGGTCATATCGTGAAAATTCGATGGGTTCCTCGTATCCAATCGACGGATCGAGATCAACCCCGTCAAAATTAAGGCCATAGAGGACATCAACATGGTGGACAACGTCAATACTGTTCAAAGACTAACCAGGCGTATAGCCTCCCTTGGCTGGTTCATGGACATAAGCCATTGATTCTTCTCACTGTTAAAGAAGAAGAATAACTTTTCCTGGACCACAGAATTCTAGCAAGCTTTGGAAGAAGTCAAATGGTACCTATCGAGTCTTCCCCTACTACACACTCCGAAGGCAGACAACAGTTGTACCTCTACTTAGCGGTTTTCGAGGTAGCGGTAAGTGGAGTCTTAGTTCGGGAGGAAGAAGATACGCCATTTCCTATTTACTATAGATACGCAATTTCCTATTTATAATGTCAGTAGAACTCTAGGAAAGGCCGAATCAAGGTATCCTCACCTGGAAAAATTGGCGTTCGCTTCGCTAAGCACCTCTAGGAAGCTAAAACCGTACTTTTAATGCCACCCCATATGTTTCGTGACCTCTTACTCGCTAAGGAACATCATGCACAAGCCTGAGCTCTCGAACCGATTGGCCAAATGGGCCGTGGAAATTAGCGAGTACGATATCAAGTATCAGATTTTCGTGAACTTCGTGGACGACTTTACGCCGGCCTTGATACCCGAAGTTGAAAGGGAATTACTGTTAACCTCGGGGGCCACTTTGGGATCTGGACCCTTTTCACGGATGGTACATCAAATGCGAAAGGGTCCGGGCTCGGTACCGTATTGAAACCACCTACGGGAAATGTAATTAGGAAATCTATTAGAACTATGAAATTGACTAACAACGAGGCCGAGTATGAGGCCATGATTGCATGTCTAGAATTGGCTAAAAGACTTGGGGCTGAGGTGATCGAACCCAAGCGTGACTCCCTCCTTGTGATAAATCATGTTAATGAAATGAAAGTAAAAGAAGAGTGGATGCGAAGATACTTGGACAAATTACAAGTAACCCTAAACCAATTCAGGGAATGGGCCCTGCAGCATGTACCCCGAGATCAGAACAACGAGGCTGATGCACTGGCTAACTTGGGGTCGTCGGTCGATTCCGATGAATTCAGTTCGGGAGCAGTAGTGCAGCTAATGAACTTAGTGATTTAAGAAGGCCACGGCGAAGTAAACTCAACGAGTTTAACTTGGGATTGGAAGAAAAAATATATAGACTACTTGAAGACTGGAAATTGCCTTTGGATCCCAAAGAATCGAGAACCCTACGCATCAAGGAAGCCAGATTTAGCTTGGTCAAAGGGGCATTGTTCAGGAGGACCTTCGACGGCCCGCTAGCCAGATTCTTGGGACCGGGAGAGACCGAATACGCCATGGGAAAAGTTCACGAAGGCACTTGGGGTAACCATTAGGTGGCAGAATCTTTGGTTCAGAAACTAATTAGGGTCGGCTATTACTGGATCGAAATAGAGAAGGATGCGAAGGACTTCATACGGAAATGCGATGACTTCCAAAGACACGCCCTGATGATCCATCAACCGTGAGAAATTCTCCACCCGGTCCTGTTCCCGTGGCCATTTATGAAGTGGGGAATGGACATCGTCAGTCCCCTGCCATGGGCACCCGGTAAAGCTCAATTCATATTATTCATGACCGATTACTTTTCCAAATGGGTTGAGGCCCAAGCATTCGAAAAGGCCCGAAAGAAAGAAGTCATTGACGTCATCTAGGACCACATAATATGTCAATTTGGGATATTGGCCGAAGACCACAAAATAAAAAAGATAATATCGACGCCTTATCATCCTAGTGGAAACGGGCAGGCGGAATCAACGAACAAGACTATACTTCAAAACCTGAAGAAGAGGTTGACCGGTTCAAAACCTTGCCTGAAGTCCTGTGGGCATACCGCGCGATTTCAAAATGGAGCACCAGGGCCACCCCATTTTCTTTGGTCTACGGAACCGAAGCCTTAATATCAGTCGAGGTAGGAGAACCAAATCTCATGTTCCAATACACGACTGAAGAGCTAAATGGCGACGCCAATGTCACAAGCCTGAAACTATTGGATGAAAGGCGGGACGATGCCTTGGTCCGATTGACCGCCCAGAAGCAGCAAATAGAAAGGTATTACAACTGAAGAGCTAGCCTTCGACACTTTCAAGTCGGGGACTTGGTGTTGAGAAAAGTAACACTTCACACCAGGAACCCAAACGAAGGGAAATTGGGCCCAAATTGGGAAGGACCATATCGAGTCATCAGAATAACCGGCAAAGGCTTATATAAACTCAAAATGTTAAACGACATGCAACTACCAAACAGCTGGAATGTGACGCACTTAAAGCGGTACTACTGTTAAGGTTACTAACTCACTTACCTTTTTATCATGTTAAGAATCGGACTAATGTATGCAGGTAATCAGCCAAGGATGGATGTGGCTATTAGGTATGAAAGCACGTGTTGCACTCTTTTTACCTTGAACCGATTTTGTCCCGAAGTGGGTTATCCGTCAAGGTTTTTAATGAGGCAACAGTAAAATGATCTACCTTAGATTTTAAGACCAGTTTCAAATTGGAATCAATTATCATTTGCTTTAGGTCAACAGTATCCGAGCCCTCATAATTTTGACCTCGACTACTGGGGGCCATTACCCCCGGATTAAGATCTTTAGCAAGGAAAAAGGAAATTTTATGTGCTAAAAGCTAAGACTTGGTGGTTATGATTCATTGTAAGGGCCAAACGGTCGTATGAACCGTGCCCACATAGTCTACTCTAGCCAAGACACAAATGTTTATGTGCCTTCGATCATGTACCTTGCATGCTAAGCAATGAAATAGATTTCTACTTCCCTTACACTTTGTTACTGCATTTTTGCTTCTTCGATCCCGGATCCTAAAGCCTACAGGCTACCCCTACTCGGGGACTATCGTCCGATGAAAATTTGGACGACCCAGGCTACCGAATCCTGGAGGCACCAAGCCTAAAGGCGGTGCCTAAATATAAAAGGCTATGGACACCCTAAAAATGGCTCGGAGGCCCTTACAAAATTTCGAAACCTACTATATGGTTATCCTTGACAAAATATCGTCTAAAAATACTTACGCATCTTAAAAATGTTCAGTCTCAACGAGGGATCGAAAGCCACAAGTAAACCAAAGTGGCATCGAAGTCTGACTTTATGCTAAGGCATCAAAACCAATACGCAAATAGAAATTGCAAGAAGATGCTAAAAAATTAAAGACGCGTTATTGCAAGAAATGGAAAAATTTTTATACTCCAAAATATATTTAAAAAGGCTCGATAGAACGGACTCAAAATAAACAAAAACAATACATAAGGTAAAAACTGGAAAAATACTAAGGTATCTATGTCTGGTCTTCACCAGGGCCCAACTCGTCGCCAAAACCGTTGGAGTCCTGGGAGCCCTCAAAGCCCTTCCCTCGGAGCCATCGGTACCCTCGGCCTCGTAGAGCTCCTTTGCCTTGGCCTCGAGACTCCTAGCTTCTTTAATCTCGGCCGATAGGTCAAGACCTCGGGCATGGTTCTCTTCAAGGGTCTCTCTCCAGGATAGCCGCTTTATGTACTCAGTCGTTGTCTTTAAGCAGGTTTCGGCTACCTCTGCATCGGCCTTATCTGGGCCACCATTTCCTTGGCATCAGCTGAGGTCGCATCCAATTTGGACCTCAGTGCAGCATATTCTTGTCCAAGGGCATCCCGTTCCGTGATGGCCGAGCCCAGTTGTGCCCGGAGATTATCATTTAGCCGAGACCATTTATCAGCTTTTTCCTTCTCCACCCGGAGTTGGTTCTCAACCGATGCCAGCTCCGCCTTCACAACTTCCTTCTTCTAAGCCAGCAGATCCATCATGCGCTTCCACCCTTGGGTCATGACCTTGACCTCATCCATCTCGGCCTAAAGCTGGTCGATCAGGTCTCTCTTCGGTTAGACCTGCGAAGTTGTGTTGTTAGTCACCATGACTAGCTGCTCGTTTTTAGCCTCAAAGATCTTTAAGGGCCTCGTCTGCTTCAGGGTCGAGGCCTCATGTTGAGCTTTTTCCAGCTCGTCCTGGAAATCGGGAGGTCTTTAAGGGCCTCATCCTGCTGCTCACTAAGAGCCCTATACATGTCCTTCTTCCAGACCTAATCTTGTGCTCGAACTAGAGCTAGCTAATCTCCAAGAGGTACCGAAGGAAGCTTTCATGGTGAAGCACAGAAGCCTAAAAAACAATGAAGTTAGTAGAGGACATCAAAAACCAAAATAAGATTCACAAAGGGGTACAAAGGGCTGACACCTTACTCAGTTCAGCACATGTTGCGCCTCATTGAAGAGGCTCGACGTGCCTACCTCATTCACCTTTACCTAGTCTTCCTCAGTCACCAGGCATTAGAGGTAGCTGGCTACGCCCACCGGAGCAGACAAAACCCGGGCATCCTCCGGAATTGTAAGAACGACACTGTGCCCGCTCCCGAGGGCCCATCCTTCTTTGAGATTTCTAGGTGACCAAGCCCAAAAAAATCCTCCAATGCGCCTATATCCATGAGGTCAAATAATGTGTTGAGGGCGTCGTCTATGACCTGCACCACCTCGCTTGACTTCTCTTTACCCGCTTGGGCCTCTTAGAGCATAAACGCAGTATAGGAGGGCGTCTCCGCGAGGTCAATAACATTGGTTGCCTCCTTCAGAGCAGGGCGGTTCATGAGAGGCCACAAACTCCGTCTCTCTCTCTGGTTCCCGAGTTAGAGGAAGATCGACCTCATGATGCTCTTTCTTGGTCATCGCATGTTCCCCCTCATTAAGGGTCAAGCCATGAGAGACGAAAAGGTCAGCATCTTCAGGCTCGTCCCTGAGCCGGTAGAGAGCATCGGGGTTCGACACCCTGGACTTGGTGCTCTTCTTGGGCTTTCAGACCCAGATGGACACCCTTTTCTTCTTCTTCGCCTCGACGTCCGAGGACCCTTGAGGACTTTCTCTTCTTCTTCTTCTTCTCCTCTTCCTTCGCGGAAGCCCCAGGCTACCCCGAAACGGAGGGCTCGGCAAGCAAGGACAGATCCTCGTCCTCATCCCAACGGCCTAAGTTCGGTGGTCTTAGGCAAACCTGCATGAAAAGAGAAAAACTTAGCAATATGTAAGTTAAGATCATGGTGATAATTATTCAAGGAAGAACCTCACCATGAGAACGTGCCTCCCATTTTCCCTTCGAAAGATTGCACCATGCGCGCTCGGAGTACGACATCTGCTTGCAGATCCCCTCGATCTACTCCTTGAATCGGGGGATTGCATTAGGAACTTGGGCAACAATTGCACGACCCCAAGCACAGGAAATAAGAGAAAGAATAAAAAGAAAGGAATACTCAAGAAAGACAATACTTACTAGATATGTTCCACTCCTAGGGGAATGTCTTCGATTTTCACCCGAACGAACCTCCCCTGCCAACCTCGATCTTGGTCCTTACCAATGCTCGAGAAAGGAGCCTTTTTTTCTTGGAGAACGAGCTTGATTAGTCCCCCTCGAAAGATTCAGAGACTGTATAGGCCGAGTAGATGGTTGAAGGTGAACCGAGGGGCTTCGTGTTGTTCACGAAGTGGCATAAGAGGATCACGATCCTCCGGAAGGACGGGTGGATTTTCCCAAGGCACACCTCGTACCTTTTTGCATAAAGGAAGGACTATAGGGTCCACTGGGGCAAGCATGAAAGGGTAAGTGTAAACACTCAGATACCCATTCACGTGAGTAGTAATATCATCATTGGGCCCGGGAACAACCACGTTCTTACCCTCCGATATACAGTCCGTTCGGACTATGGGTAGGGTCTCTTCAGTGACAGAGCATATGTATCTCCATGCTCTCTCACCTCGGTCTTGTTAGCTAGAGGCCTCCTCGACCTTGAAATCGTCCCCGATAGAGTAGCCCCGGGGTATGAAGCTCTTCATGGGAGGCTCTTGAGCCATTTTGGGAACGGCCACCTCGGCATCTGCGGCCGGGTGGGAAGATGAAGGAGCAGCCTGTTGAGGCACTGACTTGGAGGTTTTTGCCGTTTCAATTTGTGAAATATGAAGTTCTGAAGAAGAGTATGAAGGTTTGAAGAAAAATATGAAGACTTAAAGATGGTATGAAGGTCTGGGTTGAAGGTCCGAAGAAAATGTACAAGGATGAAGATGAAAATATGAAGGCTTGGAACAAGGTATGAAGACTTGGAGAAGTTGAAAACCATTTGAAAGTTCGGGGATAAAATCTAGAGTCGGAAAGTGAAGGAAGGAACGGGGGTTCATCTATCGTTTCCCGTTGTTTCGGCAAGCCTACTCTCCAGAAATCGAAGGGGCTATCTGTATACGGGTAAAATCTGGGATAATATAATGCATACCCCGATTTTCCGGTGAAGAAGACGGAAGAAGGGCACGGACGCACGAGGTTGAAATCGAGGTTGGGAGCCCTTCTTATCGAGATCCTTGAAAGGTGAACGATGTGTTCATCATCGGGGCATTATAAAGCAACGCTCCCCGGACCTAGAACGAGTTGTAAGACCTCGAGAAATATGGTAAAAGGTTACGCACGACGGATAAGGGGTCGTAATATCCGTATCTAACAGGATATTACAACTAGTTTGATCGTTTATTTTGTGTTTAACTCGTTTATCTAATATTCTTGGTTATTTGTGTGGAATTAATCCATGTATCTTTAAAATCGCGTACAAATTTAATTGTTATCCGATCTCTGGGTAAACATTATGATCTTGCCCTCCTTCCATCGATAAAGTTGAGCTAGGAGAAATGAAAACCGTAATTCCTTAATGTCATACGTTAATTGAAGATCGAAAAATATCTATTGGTAAAAGGAAGCATGCAGCACCCAAATATATTTTCCGTCTTTCCAATGGGGTCCTTTATTTCTAGTTTTATTTTAGATGCTTCAACGTCGATAATGGCGCATGCATACCTCAATCAAAGCAAACTCTTAAAAATAACAACATACACATTATTTATTGACCTTTTAAAACCATATGAACTCTTTCTGTTCATGTTTGATTTTTTGCCCGATGTCTCAAATATATATTGAGGATCTGAATAATTTGAATTTACCGTAAAACTCATTAAAAAGAAAACACCCTTTATTAGAATTTTTTTGGGCTTACCTTTGACTAAGGGTAGACAGTGGTATATGAACTCTTTCAATAGTTTGAAACTATCACCGGACAAATAGAAGCAAACGAAGAAAAATAAAAAGAAAGCGAAAAATGAAAAAAAGGTGAATCATAAGTATTTGTAACCCTAGTATATTAAGCAGTCGGGTTTGACACGAAATGAAGCTGGCTTTATTAGTACTTAGAAAAAGTAAATCCAGTGGCCAAAGTTGAAAACCGATCTTTCAAACTTGCGCTTATGGAGTAGCAATTAAGGGAACAAAAGATATTTAAACCAAAGTATAAGACTGTATTAGGTGTGGCGTAACATTTTTCTTAAGAAAAGTTTCTTAATAAAATCATTTCCATTGTTTGCTAATATGTTAAAATTGTGTACAAAAATAGAAAAATATGACTCCCGTCATTGTCGAGTTAGTTTCTTTTTAAAAAAAAATTAATATCTAACTTTTTAAATCGCGTGGTTCGAAAAAGAGGAAATGTTATCTTAACCTTAAATACTTAAAGTTAACAACACCATCCTATGCTACATGTCTTATTACAACATTGCATTATAAATGTTATCAACCTACCTTATACAATCAATGACCAAAGATAATTAAAAAGTTTGAGTTTGTATCTCAATTATTTTTTTTAAAAGGCTTCAAAAAGAGATATGTTTTTTAATGTGAACAACATTTTGTAACTCCCTAAATTCGTGTTCAAACTTCAAGATAATAGTGGTTTGATTGAGCCGCAAGGATATTTGACCCCCAAAGAAAAAAAAAATGAAAAAAAAGGGTAAAAATTAGACTCTCAAGTCCTTATCGTATCTTTTTTTTCTTTTTATGTTCTAGACCACTCAGAAAAAGAAAATAAAAAAGGAATTGAAGATCTCCGAGCTGTAACTTTCTCGTTTCCTCAAAGAGTCAACAAGATAAATACCAAGTCAAATCTTAGCGTTTTTTTTTAAATTATTTTAAGAAAGGTCTTCTATCTTAAATTTGGAAATTGCAAATTCGTCAGCTTCGGTGGACCCTAGATACTGTACACATAGTGGCTTCTCATTTCACTCTTTTGAACAAAAAAAAAACAAGGAAAAAGTAAACTTCCTTTTTTCAGCTACAACTTCTCGCCCATACCTTCCAAGTTATGTCGTCAAACCCAATTTTCATAGCTTAATTCCTTCAAATTCTCCAAAAATGGATTCTCCACTGAAATGGGTATTCATATTTACACTAATTTCATTCATAAATCGATCAGTTTCTGATCCAAGAGCAACAGAAGCAGCTCTAATATGTACAAACAGAAGAGCTTCACAATCTGATCGTCAAGTTTATGTAGCCAGTTTTTTAGCAACCATGGATTCAGTTACACCACTAGTTGCACGGCAACAATATGGAGCTGTAATCAATGGAACAGGAAATAACACAGTTTATGCTTATGGTGAGTGCATGAAAGACTTATCACAAAGAGATTGTAATCTCTGTTTTGCTCAGTGCAAAACACAAATCCTAAGGTGCTTACCATTTCAAAGATTGATTACTGGTGGGAGATTATTTTATGATGGATGTTTTTTAAGGTATGATTATTATAAGTTTTTTAATGAAAGTGTGAGTTCTGTGGATAGGACTATTTGTGGGAACATGAGTTTTTCAGGGGATCAGAGTTTATTTAAGGAAAATGTTGGGAAATTAGTGAAGAATTTGGAGGTGGGAGGTTTGAGGAATGATGGGTTTTTAACGGCAGTTGTGGGTACTGGGAATTTGACTGTTTATGGGTTGGCTCAGTGTTGGGAATTTGTGAATGGGAGTGCTTGTCAAAGGTGTCTTTCTGATGCAGTTTCAAAGATTGGTACTTGCCATCCAAAGGAAGAGGGAAGGGTGTTGAATACTGGTTGTTATGTAAGGTATTCTACTCACAAGTTCTTTAACAATTCTGCAAGTGATACTCCTCCTATTGGAAATGGGGGTAAGTTCTTTCTTTCTTCAATAAATTGTTGGTATGTTTAATTTGTGATCATCTTATCTAAGAGCTTTAATATGTTCAAAAGATTATGCTTTTATTTACATAATTATATCAACACGTACCGGCTTCATTCTTTATGGGTCAAACACATGAATATTTCTTTTAGTATGAAATTTTAATCCAACACCTTTGTCTGCTCTAGTATAATGTTTTTCATCTAAACGTTTAAGCTGTTAGAGAATACACTTTTGTTTACTTAATTATATTTCCAGTATATGGTTTTGGTGTTTCTTGGTTTCATGAGTTATTTCAATCTTTTGATGTTTAATTTGTTTTGGTCGTGATTTGTGATTATAATTATTTAGATTATTTAATAGAGTACGGAAAAGGTTATGATGCTGTTTATTACACTAATTGATAAGGTGAAATTGTTGACTTTCACATATATGAATGAAGAGTGAAATCAGCATCGATACAATTGCAGACATTGAAAGATTTTTAAATCTGTGATAAATTGAAAATGCTTATACAAAATTAAGTCATTCATGTAGTCACATTATGATTAATATCAGGAGGATCGAATCGCTTGGCTGTTATTCTCGCAACCACTCTGGGTATTTCCGCTTTCTTGCTATTTGTGTCGGCCGTTTCATTCTTTATGAGGAAGAAGGTTTTGAAACAAAAGAGAGGTACTAATTTCTAAGTCAATCATTTTCATTCTTTCCACAAATGAAATCTAGTTCAAATCTGATTTATCAAATGGCAATTTCACTTGAATTTGGTTTGATGATGTAGAGAGGAAGCAGCTAGGAGCTCTCATAAGAACAGTTAATAAATCAAAGCTGAATATTTCCTATGAAACCCTTGAGAAGGCAGCAAATTACTTTAACAATTCCAACAAATTGGGACAAGGAGGTTCTGGTTCTGTTTACAAGGTAATTTCTCTTTGAACATTATTTTCTTATAGCAAAGACTTCTGACTTACGATTGTCGTGTTTATACATGAAATAGGGGATCTTGCCGGATGGGCAGGTTGTTGCTATAAAGAGGCTCTTCTTCACTACGAGGCAATGGGTTGATCATTTCTTTAATGAGGTCAATTTGATTAGTGGCATACATCACAAAAACCTAGTAAAGCTATTGGGGTGCAGCATTACAGGCCCGGAAAGTCTTCTAGTGTATGAGTACGTGCCCAATCATAGTCTTCTCGATTACGTCTTTGGTAAGTATCGAATCCAACCTTAATTATGAACACTTAAATCGGTGGTAGTCTTATCTTGTTACCTCTGCAGTAGAGTATACTTACATGTAAATGACTTCGATTTGCACTAAATCAGACACAAAGAACCTTCAGCCACTTACATGGGATCAAAGATACAAAATCGTATTGGGTACTGCTGAGGGCTTGGCCTATCTTCATGAAGAATCAAAGTTGAGGATCATCCACAGAGACATAAAGTTGAGCAATGTTCTTCTAGATGAAGATTTCACGCCAAAAATTGCTGACTTTGGTCTAGCCAGGTTATTTCCTGAAGACAGGACTCATATTAGCACAGCTATTGCTGGTACACTGTAAGTTGGTACCTTTTTTTGGTTACCCTTAGTTTTTCTTTAACCAGTGAGGATTAAACAATATAAACAATTTCTATGCTGAAATGACTAAATCTTGATACAGTAGGAAGTGTCGGATCTGTTTTATGTAGCTATATCATCGTTAATCTTGCTATTATTTCGTACTGCTACTCATTTATATTGTATTTTAGGTCCATTGCTATGATCTTATGAGTCTATGATTTAACCATGTTTCCGGGAGATGAGACCTTTAACTTATATATAACTTAATGTAAAAGTAGGTTTTTTGCTAGTATAAGTTAACTACTGCACATGTAATTTTCACGGTTTTACTTTATTCTTTACACTTCTGATTGTTGAACTTCCTTTGATATTCTTAAAAGAAGTAATCAGATTTAAAATTGCAGCGGTTACATGGCTCCAGAGTACATTGTACGTGGCAAACTGACTGAGAAAGCTGATGTTTATAGTTTTGGTGTTCTTGTTATTGAACTTGTGTGTGGAAAGAAGAACAATTATGTTTTCCAGAATACAAGTTCTCTTCTGCAGCAGGTATTTTCGTGTGCTATATCCTCTGTCCTTAATGGACATTAGTAATACTTATTAAACTCATGTCGTTGTGGTTTCTAGCTGTGGAACTTGTATGGAATTGGAAAATCTTGTGAAGCAGTTGATCCTTCGTTAGAGGGAAACTTCAATGAAGAGGAGGCGTCTAAGTTGCTCCAAGTAGGTATGCTTTGTGTACAGGCATCAGCAGAATTACGACCCTCCATGTCAAGCGTCGTGAAAATGCTAACTGAGAACCATGAAATTCCTCAGCCAACACAGCCGCCATTCCTCAACTCTGGTAGTTCAGAATTTAGTCCTTTTACTCTACATGGTAAAAGATTTTTTGGTCAACCAAGTTCTTCTACACAATCTTCTGGGAATAAATTGACAGAGAGTTGGATCGATCCTAGATAAACTATGGTGATCAAGAATTTTGACTTGACTCGATGATCATCTGGAATTGGCATTGGATTGTTGGTCTCAGTAAAGGCCAAGTCTTTGAAGGTGAATTGCTCAAGCAACTCAAGTTTGTGTCTGTGATTAGGCATTATGATTTGAGCTAATGAGCTTAACTTTGACTAGCACTCACCCTCCATTTTTTCCGCTGATATTTGTCTATATTAGTCAAATTTGTTTTGTGAATATCCTATAGAGCTACTTCCTTTTCAAGGGGTCATACCTAATGTAAAGCTGTTGTATAGTGCCTGAATTGTGATACGGTATCTGCAGCTGTTGCAATGAACTACATCTATGGTGATAGATTTTTGACTAGTAATTTACAATTATGATAATATTGTCTTGGTTTTGATCAGCAGATTGTTTCAGAACCATCATTCAAACCCACAAAAGAAAAGAAGAACAGTCAAATACTCAGAAAATGATTTAAGTCTTGCAGATGTTGCAGACAATATTTGATTTTATTAAATAGTCCCCTGGCTCCAACCACTTGCAATTATACTGTCAGTGTATATACTTAAATCTTTGGTATTATCTCATTTAAAATGACGAAAATTGTATAATCTCTGTAATGTGCTATTTCAGGTCATAATTGGTTGGATTTACCCTAAAATACATGCTGGGACATGGTGCTTGTATTATTTCTGAGCACATGTTCAACAACTAGACCTCCTTATTTTACGACTTATAATCCAGCAGAGTGTGACAGGGAACTTTGTTGACTGACTCAAAATCAAAATCCCTATATGGACTTTACTGTAAAGTGGAACACTTGTATTTTTTTTAGCATAACACTTGCTAGTTTATTTTAGGAGGTATTGACCTCTATGGAACACTATCGCTAGTTGTGCTGTGTACTGTACATTGACCCAAAAGGAATATTGCTAGTTGATGTTTGTTACAATTATCATTACTATATAAACAGAGCTAAAATTACTAAAGCAAATCCAATTTATGTGCTCGTTAATCTTTCTATGACATTTCATTTTTAAATTTGCTAAAATTGACTAGTTTATCAATCCTATTTGCTCATAATGTGATCTTCACTATCAGATCTCGCCCCCCAAAAGAAGGCGTGTATTTAGTTCTGACTTTTTTTGTCATTGGTGGATCGAAGAGAATTTATTTTGCCACTTTACTTGAACAAAGTCATAGATGGTGATATATGGTGGCAATTTATTGTACTTTAACTTAAACATCGCAATCGTTAATATACTTGGTCTGACAGCTATGTCATCTTAAGGAGTCACTAACTATTGCTAGTTGTTTGTATTATATATAATGAAGAAACTTAACATTGTCAACATTTTTGTATCATGTACGTTGACCTGGGAGGAATCTCGTACATGAAGTCAAGTGGATTTGTCCTCTGAATTATCAGTGTGATTCTACTTAGTATTGTATTGAATGTTAACGTACTTGCATATCACATGATTAACATTATTGACCAATTTGGGTGAAAGAGGGCATGGTAGAAATCTTATTTTTTTTAGCAAGGTTGAATTAAGCGGTACTTATCTATTAGTTTGTCCCAAATAAAACCTCCCCGGAATCTTACATATTACCATAATTTAAATAAACTTCATCATCCTTTTTCTTTTTAAATCTTCTTCTATGAGTACTCATGTTATGATCCCTTTTTTTTTTCGGGTCAATTTGTTATGTAGGCCTTTACAAATTTGATTTTAGTTTTATGTTTCCTTATAAGAGATTTTCATTGTTATATAATCTTTTCCGTCTCTCTCGAAAAAGAGGTGAGCTATTTCTTTGCAATATTCTGCTCAAATTTATATGTGCTAATTTTACCAAGATTTCTCCATTAGTTGGGGAAGAATCCCACCGAATCAGATCTTTTTGAGGAATGTATCGATAAAGATTAAATTTGGTTGGATATTAGGGTAAACAATGATCGAATTCTTTAGCAAGGTACAAAATGAATTGTCAAATATTTAATATGATTCCACTTTATTCTATTTAAATTGTAAGTAGCAGATGATTTCCTCGAAAATAAGGGGAGGGAAAAAGAGCCTCAAGCTTACTATTCGGCAGCTTCATTATTTCTGGAACTGTTTTCACAACTTGATTAAACAAAGCCATTTATTTAGTTTATAATCTTACTAAACTTTGACTAGAGCACAAAACGACAAACTCTTTGCCAGCTAATTTGTCAATTATGATCTTAATGTTTTTTACTTAACCAGAAGAAAATCAGAAACCAACTGTATCATTTCCAATAATTAATGCGTTGTAATTAAGTTAGTCAATTCTTTCGCTTCACCTAATGATAGCTATTGTAGATAAACGAAAACTTAAGACTTTTATGCACCATTTAACACAACTGTTCAATACCTTCTAGGACAAGCGCATGTTATAGTCTTTGAGATACGAATTTCTTTCCAACACGAGCACGAAGATGGAAGACTTGAAAAAAAATATGGTGGACGACTTTGAAAGTGTTAAAATGGTTGAGTTGAGTAGTTCCACATTAGAGAAAGTGGCATCGACAAAATAATTGTTTTAGAAAAATGACACTTCCAATTTCAAGAATTCTTTTGGTTTCTCATTCAATATTCACATTGTAGCCCGATCAAATTCGAATTCACGCCAAAAATTCTATATTGGGAGGTAAATGCTCCCTAACAAAGATGACTACATATTCAGGCCTCAAATTTAAGACCTCCCGCGTTAAGGATACCACACCCCAATTATTTTCCCTCAAAATCGGATAACAATTAAATTTGTAAGTGGTTTTAAGGATATGTGGTTTAATTCGACACAAAGCAATTGATGAAGTAAATAACGAATAAAGAAAGATAGAAATAATTTAAACCACACGAGTGAGATAGTTCTAGTCTCAGCAAAATAATCGACCTTGATCCGGGCCCACTACGATCAGCGACAATGAACGGGGAAGAGAGTTAATAACAGAGAAAATAATAATATATTGCCTTGAATTTTGAGTTACAATGTGTTTTACAAGTAATCAGACCTCATTTATATAGTAAGCGAATCCTACATTAGGTACAACTCTATAAAAGGCAAAAAATCTCCTAATTATCTTATTGTCGATTTCTTCTCGATACATGCCGAGATCCCCGCCGTGATATTCGGTCGGTAACAGATACCATGGTCTTCTGTTGGCCGTGCTCGACCACCTGACAACGTTCTTCGAATTTAATCAAGGGTAGGATCGATCCCGAATCACGACCCTGATATCCTCGAGGGTGGGCGTTATGGTCAGGACTCCAAATTGATGAGATCTCTACCTCGGTCTAGCCCCCCGGTTACCATATCTCGAGCCTGGCTTATCATTTCGGAGACCAGGATGTACTACGAGATCGATTTTACCCGTATACAGATAGTCCCCTCATTTCTCGAAAAATGAGTTGATGAGAAACGACATGAGATTGTCGGTTCCTTCTTCGGGACGTCGTATCAAAAACGACAAAAATGTGAAACGTCTCGTCAGTCATGTTATAATGGCATTAAATGCCTGTGAGTCGGCGGTGGGTTACCCCAGAATGCGAAACATCATCGAGCTCTTATAAATGTCGTCTCCTTTGTTCATTTTCACTTTACATCAAACCTTCTACCTTCGAGTTTTAAGATTTCTACGCTCCTCTAGTGTTTTTACCTCCGTCACTCGGGGCCTTTTGCAAAAAAATTTCACCCGTCTTCTTCCTAAGCCAACAAATCATTCTTCAGCTTTCTTTCTTTCTTTCTTCATATTTCCCAGTTTTCCTCCACTTTTACTTTCCAAGGAAATGATAAAGACTTCAAAAATCGTTCCCCAGAAAGAAGAAAATTCCTCTACTTCGTGGCCGGCCACTGGGCCGAGGCGACCGCCCCGAACATAACAAATGATGAACTGGTGGCCGAACCTCACTTGAAAAATATTCGTTCCCGGAGGGGTGCTTGATCTTGGCCAAACCCACATCATAATTAAGTAGTGAGGTGGTCGATGCAACAATAAACCCAACGAAGGCCGGGATCGAATCCTCAGGGAGTCAGAAATGGGATTAGGTGTATATCTAGTTTGATTATATGTTTAGACTTTAGACCCCTCCACAATATTTATTGGTGTTCTACTTCTACTTTGTTCTATTGTATGCAAATATAAAACTAAGAGACAATATTTTTTGTTTTAAGTTGTTTTTCAAATGATAAAAGGATCTAGGGCCGTGACTTCCACCTAAGTGGTTACCTAATAGGTTGTAAACTCTAGGTCAAGTTTGATTGGTCGGGGTTGTAATATAGCAATTACACTCGGATACTCACTTTATACCTCTCGGTAGTTTGACTGATTTTGCCCAATTTGGCGTTCTCAAGTCCAAATGGGTATTGCACAATACAAGTGATAATATCTCAAGTCGGGTCTTACTATCTCTAGATTCAATCCTTTAATCGGGGCTATCAATTTCTTGAGTTCACCCCAATTTCTTGTTAGCCAAGTTTTCCTAGACTTAGTCTCTCTTTCTCAAGTAGAGACTAAATCAATTAGGCATGAATTAGTGTTTGCAACCACTAATCCTTGAGTCCAAGTAAGAACTAGGCTAAATATCACTAACCCAATCACAAACAAGACCTAATTCAAACACCCATCAATACCCACACTAGGGTTGGGTCACAACTCTAGCTAGAAAATTAGCTACTCGTGAGAAATGCAGAAATTAAAGAAGAAATAAAGATAGAATCCATAATAATTAATTATGGGGTAAAAATCTAATGTTTGGAGACAAATCTAGTGCAAAATTACTTAAAGAAGCAAAGAAAAATGGCTCAAGTGCTCTTACAAAACAAAACTTAACATAAAAATGACAAAAAGTCCTGTTTATACTAAGTTAAAAATATCTGATAAAAATGCCCCTGCGGAGGATGTGCGGCCGCATAATTCTGAGTGTGGTCCGCACTCTGAGCTTGGCTGGTCAATTGGGCCTTCTGCGGTCACACAAAGTTGGGATGTGGCCGTACTTCATCAAGCTGTGCGGACGGCACATTTCTGAGTGCGACGCACACTTGGCTTGACCTCGGATCTGGACTAGACTTTGCGGACCGCACAAAAGTGAGTGCGGCCGCACCCTTGGCTTCTATGGCCGCACGAAAATCGTTCGGACCGCATATCTTCAATTGGCATTCTCTGAATCTCTTCTTATGTTGTCCGCGTGTTAGTGAATGCGGACGCACGCTGGCTTCTGCGGACGCACGCTGGCTTCTGCGGCCGTGCGGCCGCACAATAACTGTGCGGTCAACACGACTTCAATAGCTCAAAATCCCAACTCTCTAAATCTCTTTTCTGGGCCGCACCAAAATTATGCGGCCCGCATACTCTGAAGCTACTTTGACAGGGATCCTTCATTGTTTGCAGCCGCCCACACAGTATTGTGCGGTCCGCACTCACATTACTTTTGTCCTATTTTTGTCCTTGTCCAACTTTGACTCCTTTTTAGTTAATTTTCACTTTTTTGGCTCGTTTCCCAATATTCCTGCAAGAAAGCTCATTTTATTAGTTCTCGGGATACCTTTAAGCATTTTCGAGCTAAAACACAAGTAAAAGAGAGAAAATAAGCGGTCAAAATCCCTACTTATCAGTGCTCAGTAAATAACGATTTTAATGTTGAAAAAACTTCTTTCGTACCGGGTCGGTGCGAAGATTTCTCGAGATACACATGTTCGATTACCAAAGAGATCCTCCCTATGGTCCAGATAGACTGCAACTGGGCCAACGAAACTGTAGTGGTCCCCGACCCCGAGGAGGCCATTACCACCCATGTCAAGGGATACTTAAGTGTTTACACTTATCCTTTCATGTTGGGACCGATAGAATCGGTCATCATAGATTTCTGCAAGAGTTATAAAGTTTGCCTCGGTCAGATCCATCCTTCAATTTGTAGGATCGTGATCCTCCTCCGGTTCTTCGTGAGCAAAATCGATGGCTTTCGGTTCACCATAGATCACCTACTTTGTTTGTATAGTCCCGGAGTATTCCGAGGAGGGCTGATAAAGCTTGTGCGTCGGTCCAGCAAGGCACCATTCTCTAGTATCGATGAGGACCGGGATCGAGGCTGGCAAGGCCGTTTTGTCCGAGTGAGGACTTCGTACCTGATCCCAGCGGAATGCATGTCATTCCCCGAGAAGTGGAATACAAAGACGCAAGTGGAACTTTCCCTTGAATGTTGATTTTATGTTTACTTCTCTTTTTCTTTTTGGTGTTTGTGATGGTGCAACCGTTGCTCGGGTTCCAAATGTTGTTCTTCGACTCAAGGAGTGGGTCGAGGGTATTGTTTCTTAGATGCGCTACTCTGAGCGTTCGTACGCGAACCCTTGAAGGGCCGTTGGGAGGCCCATTCCATCGTAAGATCACTTTTCCGATCAGGTCGGGTTAGGACTCTCCTTTTACTATCAAGTTCTTATTCCCTTTACTTTCTTTCTCAGGTTTGCCTAAGGATGTCGAGCTTAGGCCTCCAGTTGGCAATGAGTACTTTCCCGTTGAGACTTCTGCTCCAGGGCAGGCGGGAGAAAAGAAAAGGAAGAGGGTTCCGAGCTCCACAAGCTCGGAGAAAAAGAAACCGAGGAGGAGGCTGGTCCTCAAGCCAAAGGAAACCTCCAGCTCCCGAGTGCTTGACTCAAACTAACTCCACCGGCTCAGGGAAGAGTTCGAGGAGGATGAAATTTTAGAGGCCCGAGAGCCATCATCCCCCGAGGAATGGGTGCCAGCTGAGGAGGGAACAACAGAGGCCAATCCCTCACAATTACAAGAGGCCGATGCAATAGTGGGGGTCGAGAACCCTCAAGACAGCGGCTCTGCCCCACCCGGTGTTATTGACATAACGGGATCACCTTCGTTCACGGACTCGATGTTCGTTGAAGGTCAAGCGACGAAGGAGCGGTTGAATGAGGGGGTTCATGGAGTGGACGATCCCCTCGAAAGCTTTTTTGATGGCGTGGACTCCACTACCACAGAGGATGTCACCAAATTGGGTGACTTAGAAGTACCAAGGAAAAGTTCACCCTCGGGGGCAGGTGGATCTAGTTCGAGCCCGAGACTGGTCAACCGATTCCTTGCCCCGAGTGTCGATCCCGGTCAGAAGCGGTCAATCATTATCTCCATTCCGAAGGACGCCTGGGTCCTTTTCGCACACGTTGGGGTAGCTAGTTACCTCCGGTTCCTAGTGACTAAAGAAGACCAGGCAAAGATGAACGAGGTGGATTCCCCATGCCTGTTTAACAAAATACAACAGGCGCTAAATCAGGTAAGGTGTTACCAAACCTTTTCATTTTCCAGCTTTGGTTACTTAGTGATCTTAATATTTTTCCTCATATTCGCAAGCCTCGGTGCTTCACCACAAGACCTTCCTCCGATACCGAGAAGAGCTGAGTCTCTTCGAGGTCGAAGCCAAGAGCTTACTGAGAATACATATATGTACAAAATTCTCAGTGAGCAACGCGAGGAAGAGGCTAAGAGTCTTCGGGCCGAGATGGACGCAGCTCAGGAAGAACATTCCGACCTGGTGGAACAGGTAAAAGTCTTTGAGGTTAGTGACAATGAGCTAGACTCGATGACTAACAGTCAGAACCTACAATTCCAACAAACACTTGATCGAATCGACCAACTTCGGGCCTAGATGGACGTTATCAAGGTTGAAGCTGAAGAGTGGAAAGACAGAATGGACCGTTTGGCCTTGAAAAAGAAAACTGCCCGGGCGCAGTTGGCCTCGGCAGAGGCTCAACTTCGAATGATGAGAATAGAGAAAGCTGAGGCACAGTCTCAGAAAGACGAGGAGCTCCTATCCCAGCTGAGTTTGGTTGCTGCCGACCGGGAGGCCCTCGAGAAATAGCTTAAAGCGGCCAAGTCGGTAGCTGAAATAACCAAGTATGATGCTGACGAGATGGTGACTTAGTATAGAGCCGATGCCGAGGGAGCCTAGAACCACTTGAAAGACATTGTTGAGTATGAGAAGCGGTAGTCCCGAAGGGAGGCCCTCGAGGAGGTTCATGCTCGGGGTTTTGATTTATCGGCCGAGATCGAAAATGCTAAGAGGCTCGAGGCCGAGGCCAAGAAATTGGCTTTCCCCGAGGACAAAAAAGAAGAAGATTCTGAGGGTTCCGGCAGGTCCGGGGATGGAGATGAAGTCGATGGTACCGACAATGAGGCGGGATCCGGTGAAGACCAAGCTACTTAGACGCCTTTGTAGATGTTTTTGCTTTTTGTTTTCATATTTATTTATTTTATTTATTGTCGAGGCTATTTGGCCTTTGTAAAAATTCTTATCGAGGTCGTTTGGCCCTTGTAAAAATATTTTGATATATATATATATACAAGGCTTTTTCCCTCTAACAAAATTCAAGTTTTTCTCCTTTACAATTGCAAAGTTATTGAATGCCTTAGCACGTAACAATTAGGTCTTGTTCGGACGTTCGAACTGATTTTGTTCTCAATATTATTTCGCTTAAAACTTGTGGTGGGGGGGGGGGAGTGCTCGGGTATGCCTGGAAGCTATCCCCAAAGTACTTAGAATATTTCGGATTATAATTTGTCGAGGGTAGCCTTTTGAACCGATTTAGAAATCTTAAAGGACTTATGTTTTGGTTACGGATATCGAGCGTCTTCGGTCCGTTTTAGGATGGTCATAGACTTTTTTTTTCAAGCGCTGCCCAATGGGCTTGTTACCCTGAGTCATCCGAGCTTACCCAATATAATGTCCCCAAGCGGGGATGGCCGTAGCCTTTAATGTTTTGGAAGTGCCTAATAGGCTTTGTGCCCCCGAAACCTACCTTGGGCGATAGTCCCCGAGTGAGGTGGCCCTTGGGCCTGATGTATTAAGGGGACCAAATGTAAGAGAGAAGAAAATGTTCTAAGGGAAAAAATATTTATCCGCAAGGTTGAAACTTCCTTTCATTTCTGTGTGTAACATACAAGGTTAAACATGTGTACAAGCTTTGTGTCAGAGCTCGGGCGGTCTACGTGGGCACAGTTCGTTTGACTGTTTGGCCCTTACAGTGAATCCTACCGGCCGAGACTAGACTATTCGAGCGTGAAGTTTCTTCCCTTGCTAACATCATTATCCGCGGGTGATGCCCATTAGTGTTCGAGGCTGATCACAGAGAAGCCTCGAATATTGTTGATGTGATCTTTGACACCAGTTTATAACAGGTATTCGATTCTAAGTTAGCACGGTCCATTGTTGCCTCGTTAAAAACCTTGCCGGAAAATCCAATTGGGACAAAACTAGTTCAAGGGAAAAGGAGTGCAACGCGTGCTTTCAGGCCTAAAAATTGTATCTGTTACATCTCGCGTTTTCATACGTTAAAAGTTTCTTCTTCAGTTAATTAACGTAGACTCAAGGATAATATCATCTTGATGTTAACGTATTTATGCTATTTATAACAAGCGATAAATAAGGGTCGTGAAGAATAAAGGGTACACGAATTAAAGAAAACGAGTTTCGTTGAAGGTGGCCAATTTGGGATAAAATACGGATCGAACGATAATACCCGATATTTATGGACTAGTACCATACAAAGTACCATATGACTGTGATAATATGATGTATAAAGTATATTAAAAATAAGTAAAATTTTAATTAATTTGAGATAATTTTTAATTATGCGGGTAATTGGTTAATTACCGGGTAACAGGACATTACCCAATTAACTAATAAGTGGATAAAAATTAATAAAATACATACTCCAAAACGTGGCAGCAAGAACATTTACCAAACATATGACTAAGTAATTATGTAATCATAGGTGGCAAATAACTTAGCTAAGAAAGGGACACATCATTTCTATACAATTCTTACCATCGGAACTGTATTAGGATCTTTTACAATTCTTATCAATTCATTTCTCATCAATTCTTATTAGACACATCATTTCTTATCAATTTTACGTTAGGAACTTTTATCAAAAAAAAAAAAACAGAACGTTGCCATCTTACCAAAACTTTCAAATTTCTGATTTTCAATACTTCATTAACAACGAGGATATTTTTTAGAAGCCTAACAACGTAAACCTCTTGCGGTTCTAAAGGAGTTCGGTACGATCTTCTCCAATAATATTATACGGAGTTTTCCCTATTCCAGGTATGTTAAGGCTATCCCTTCTTTCTTTTGGCATGGTCCAAATTATATGAAAGAAACGAGTAAACTCATGGTTTCCATAAATTACTTTATTCATAGAAACACTAGGGGTGTCTAAATTCTTGATTCCCCATGTGAATTATTATTATTTTCTGTTCATGGGTCTCGAAAATACGTATGTTGGTAAAGTTTATTTCATGATATTAATAAGAGGAATGGCCTTATGACGTACCAAGAGATTTTATTGACATATTTCATATGCATTTCATGCATTTACATATGCACGTTGACCCATGACCAGATAGAGTTATATACGCGTATATATGTATATGGGAAATGGGAAAAGGTTACGACGTATATATGATCAGCTGGTATATGATGATGATGCTGCCCACAGTGGCTAAAATATGATTCAAACGGTGTTATATACGCGTATATATGTATGTATATTCAAACAGCGTTATGTACACGTATATAGGTATGTATATATGTATATACATATATATATGTATATGGGAAGGTTATGGCATTATATACGCACCACCACCTGATCAGCTGGTATACGATGATGATTTTGCCCACAGTGGCCAATATGATGATAGGATGCCCTCAGAGGCTGATGATGTTATGAAACATATACCTATGCACGACATGACATTCATATGCATATGCATGACGCTAAAAGTAATTTATGATATACAAAGCTATTCAGGCTTACAGGTTGAGTCATGTGCTCTATATTTCTTCCATGTCTCTTATGTACTTATTATGTGCCTTACATACTCAGTACATTATTCGTACTGATGTCCCTTTTGCCTGGGGACGCTGTATTTCATGCCCGCAGGTGCAGGTAGGTGAACTGACGGTCCCCCACTCTTAGGATCCTTGATCAGCGAGAGTTGGAGTGCTCCACTTGATCCGGAGCTACTTTTGATTTTGGTACGATACGTTCGTATGGCGTGGCTCAGACCCATCTTTATAGAGTTATGTTTCTATTAGAGGTCTGTAAGCAGTATGTCTAGTTGGATAGTATGTGGCCTTGCCGGCTTCCAGTTTTGAGATGTATAGTTGTCTATAGCAGCCTTGTCGGCTCGTCCTACGTATGTTGTACGTATATGTATGTATGCCTATTTGTGCATATTTCCTTCATGTATAATGTTCTCGTAATTCAGCAAATGTTATTCAGGTTCATATTTTAGACACATGTCTAGGGGTGTTTGACAGGTACGACTCAGGCACCCGTCGCGGCCCATCGATTTGGGTCGTGACTGTATCATTCCTTGTCGGTTAGCCGCAAGTGTTAGTTCAAAATGTAAATAAAAGAAATGAATGGGGTCGTTCCTTAGCAGTAATATCGTTTCAAGTGAGTTATATTCCAGTTGTTCGGTAGTTGCTCGTCGTTCAGTGCTTCGAGTTTGTAGGACCCCTTTCCGGTGATCTCGATAATTTGATACGGACCTTCCTAGTTCGGCCCCAATTTCCCTTCGTTCGGGTTCCGGGTGTTTAGTATAACCTTCCATAATACTAAGTCCCCGACATTGAAATGTCAAAAGTTTGTTCTTCGATTGTAATACCTATCAATCAGTTGTTTTTGGGAAGCCAACCGGACGAGGGTGACTTCGTGCCTTTCATCTAATAGGTCTAGGCTCGTATTCATGGCCTCGTTATTTAACTCTTCGTTTGTATATCGGAATGTGAGACTCGGTTCTCCCACTTCGACCTGTATTAGAGATTCAGCGTCGTAAACCAACGAGAACGGGGTGGCCCCGGTACTGGATTTCGAGGTCGTACGGTATGCCCAAAGGACTTCGAGCAAGATTTCTTTCCACTTTCCTTTGGCGTCGGCCAATCTTTTCCTGAGGTTTTGGAGTATGGTTTTGTTCGTGGACTCCGCTTGGCCGTTTCCACTGGGTGATAGGGTTTTGAGAGGATCCTTTTGATCTTGTGGTCTTCGAAAAATTTTCTTACTTTGCTGCTGATGAACTGCTTCCCATTGTCTCATACGATCTCGGCTGGCATACCAAACCGGCATATTATGTGGTCCCAGGTGAAATCAATGACGCCCTTCTCCCTGACTTTCTCAAATGCTTGGGCTTCCACCCATTTAGAAAAATAGTCAGTCATAAACAATATAAATTGAGCCTTACTAGGTGCCCATGGAAGGGGGCCGACGATGTCCATCCCCCACTTCATGAGCGGCCAAGGTGACAAGACTGAATGTAGCAGCTCCCCGGGCTGGTGAATCATCGGGCATGCCTCTGACACCTGTCACATTTTTGTATGAATTCCTTTGCATCATTCTCCATGTCGATCTAGTAGTAGCCGGCTCTGATTAGTTTCCGAACTAATGACTCGACGCCGGAATGATTTCCGCAGGTGCCTTCAATGGATTTATCTCAGAACATACTCAGTGTCTTATGGTCCTAGACATATTGCGAGTGGATCATCGAATATTCTCCAGAATAGGGTGTCGTCCTCGAACAAGCTAAATCGGGCTGCCTACGTGCGTAGAGTTCTTGATTCCTTAGGATCCAAAGGTAATTTTCCAGTCTTCAGATACACTATATACTTACTTCTCCAGTCCCAAGTTGGGCTCGTTGAGTTTATCTCGGCGTGACCTTATTCCACTACCGATCTCATGAGTTGTACGACTACTCCCGAGTTGAACTCATCGCTGTCTATCGATGATCCCAAGTTAGCGAGAGCATCGACCTCACTATTTTGGTCTCGAGGTACATGTTGTAAAGTCCACTCCCTGAACCGATGTAACTTTACTTGGAGTTTATCTAGGTATCTTTGCATTCATTCCTCCCTGACTTCGAACGTCCCATTAACTTGGTTCACCACAAGGAAGGAGTCACACTTGGCTTCGATCACTTCCGCCCCAAGCTTTTGGCCAGTTCGAGACCTGCAATTATGGCCTCGTACTTGGTCTCGTTGTTAGTCAACTTTACAGTCTTAATAGATTGTCTAACTATATTACCTGTTGGCTGCTTTAATACAATGCCAAGTTCGGGCCCCTTTGCGTTCGAGGCGCCATCCGTAAAAAGGGTCCAGATTCTCAACGAAGTCCCTGAGTTTAACAACAACTCTCTTTAGACCTCGGGTATAAGGGTCAGTATAAAATAGGTAACAAAGTCCTCCAAAAATTGAGACTTGATGGCGGTGCGGGGAAGATATTCGATATCGTACCCACTGATTTCGACGGCCCATTTAGCCAATCGTCTCCAGAGCTCGGGTTTATGCATTATGTTTCTCAATGGGTAAGTAGTCACAACATCTATAGCGTGGTGTTGAAAATACGGTTTTAGCTTTATATAGGCGCTTAACAAAGCGAGCGCTAATTTCTCTAGGTGAGGATACCTAGTTTCGGCCTCGCCTAGAGTCCTGCTGATATAATAGATTGGAAATTGCGTACCAGTTCTACCTGGACCAAGACCCCACTCACTGCTACTTCAGATACTGCCAAGTATAGGTACCACTTTCGGAGTGTGAAGCAGAGCGAGCTTGAGAGGTACCACTTGAGTTCCTCCAAGGATTATTGTCACTCCGGAGTCCATGAGAAGTCATTTTTCTCTTTCAACAATGAGAAGAATTGATGGATTTTGTCGGAGGATCTCAAAATGAATCGATCCAAAGCAGCTATGCGTCCGACTAACCTTTGTATGGACTTGACGTTGTCCACTATGGTCATGTCTATATGGCCTTGAAATTGTCAGAGTTTATCTCGATCTCCGGTTAGACACCATGAATCCGAGGAATTCCCCAGACTCGACTCTGAATGCGCATTTTTCCGAGTTCAACTTCATATATATTGTACTTCTTTAATATGACTGAAGGTTTCCTGCAAATGTTTCAAATGTTCCTCTGCTCGTAGGGGCTTAACCAACATGTCATCAATGTAAACCTCCATTGACTTTCCTATTTGTTCTTTGAACATCCGATTTACTAAGTGTTGATAAGTGGCACCAGCATTTTTTAGTCTGAATGACAGTACGTTACAGCAGTGGTACCGTACTTAGTGATGAAGTATGACTTTTCCTAATCATCCGGGTCCATCCGAATTTGGTTGTACCCGGAATAGGTGTCGAGAAAACTGAGGATCTCGTCACCGGCCATCGCATCGATCATGCGATCAATGTTGGGCAGAGGGAAAGAGCCCTTGGGTCATGTCTTATTCAAATCTTTGTAGTCCGCACACATTCTCAATTTATTCCTCTTCTTGGGGACTAGCACTACGTTTGCTAACCAATCCGAGTATTTAACCTCCCGAATGGACCCTATTTTAAGGAGTTTAGATACCTCGTGTTTAATGAACGCATGCTTGACTTTCTATTGAGGTCTCCTTTTCTGTTTGACCAAACGGAACTTCGGGTCCAGGCTCAGCTTGTGTGTGGTTATTTCTGGCGGGATCCCTGTCATATCAAGGTGGGACCAAGAAAAACAATCTATGTTAACTATAAGAAATTGAATGAGTTTTTTTTAAGCTCGGGACTTAACCCTGTGTCTAGCTATATCTTTCGATCGGGTAGATGCTCGATCAATATGACCTGTTCTAGCTCCTCGATCGTCGATTTAGTGGCATCGGAATCATCGGGGGCTATAAAAGACCTGGGAACCCCGTAATCATCGTCTTAATCAATCCTCTACATATTTGTTGGGTCGGGGCTGGTATCGGTAATTCCTATTTAGTTTCTTGCATTGTGACTGAACTTGGCCCCTTTGTGGTTGCAAGTGCGGATATCAGAATTGCCTCTTTGACTGCAAATATTTTCTTTACGGCTGGTTGTTCTCCGTAGATTATTTTAATCCCTCCTGGTGTTGGGAACTTTAACACTTGGTCTAGAGTCGAGGGCATTGCCCTCATGTCGTGGATCCATGGCCTCCCGAACAAAGCATTGTACCTTATATCTCCTTCGATCATATAAAACTTGGCTTTCTGAATGGTCTTGGCGGCATTCATCGGGTTATCTCCCCCTTAGTGGTTTCACATGCCATGTTGAATCCGTTTAGAACTTGGGATGCAGTCATGATTTGATCTTGTAGACCAAGCTGCTCTACGACTCTCGATCAGATGGTGTTGGCCAAGCTACCTGAATCAATTAACACACACGTAACTCAAGATTTATTTATGAGTACAGATATTACCAGTGCATCATTGTGGGGTTGCACGATCCCTTCTACATCCTCATCGTTGAAAGACAAGGTTCCTTCTAGTATGTAATTTTGAGTTCATTTTTCCCTCGTGATGGATACTTTGGTGCGCTTCAACATCGGCCCTTACGGGACATCGACTCCACCAATGATCATGTTAATAAAGTGTTGAGGTTTTTCTTGTTTGGTCTGTTTATTAGAATCCCTATTCCTGAAATGATTCTTGGCTCGGTCGCTCAGAATTCTCGAAGATGCTCGTTGTTGAATAACCAAGTTACTTCCTCTCTCAACGTTCGGAAATCCTCTTTTATGTGGTCATGAGTGCTATGATATTTGCAAATCTGGTTAGGATCCCTTTGGGCTGGATCAGATTGCAGAGGTCGAGGCCATTTGGTATCCTTGATGTGTCTGATAGCTTATACAATAGCGGCATCATCGGCATTAAAGTTGTATTCCGATAACCTCAGTGCTTCCTTAGGCCCTATAGGTCTGTCAAAACCGTTCTTCTCATGACTCCCCGGTTACTTTTGACCTCGATCATTTCTCTTTTCACTTCTCATGGGGTTTCTCACGGATCAGTTACCTCTTCGATCCCCATAGTATGGTTGATAACCGTCCCTGCTTGATTTCAGTTTGCGATCAATGTCTCTCTTGGCTCTATCGACGTCTCTGACAGGATAAACGGGCCCCGAAGGGGCCCCAAGTTCATCATCTCGACTCTGATTTTTTATTGATACCGTTATGCACTTCGGCCCAAGTAACAACTGGATATTCTATCAGATTTTGTTTCAATTGAAGTGAAGCCATTGAGCTTCGAACATTGAGTCCCTAGGTGAAAGCTTGAATGGCCCAATCATCCGCAATCGGGGGGGGGGGGGGGGGTAAGACCATTCTCTCCATTTGAAATCGGGACACAAACTCTATGAGCATTTCATTATCCCTCTGTTTTACTTTGAAGATGTCTGACTTCTTGGTCTCGACCTTGACAGCCCCGGCATGTGCTTTTACAAAGGAATCTACACGCATAGCAAACAAGTCAATAGAATTAGGAGGTAGGTTATGGTACCATATCTGGCTCCCTTGGACAGAGTTTCCCTGAACTTTTTCAGCAAGATAGACTCGATCTCATCATCCTCCAAATTTTTCCCTTTGATGGCAAATGTGTAGGAAGTCACATGCTCGTTTGGATCGGTCATCCCGTTGTACTTAGGAATCTCAGGAATGCGGAACTTCTTAGGAATCAGCTTCAGAGCGGCACTTGGAGGAAAAGATTTCTGAAAAAACTTCTTGGAGTCCAGGCTTCTCCCCTGATTCTATCCGTTTCGTTAGTTGTTCGAGCATCTTCATGATCTCGGGGTTGGTCCCTGACTCCTTTTTCATTCGGCCTCTTCGGGGTTGGTTCATTTCTATGGACAACTTCTTGGGATGGTTCGGACTCAATCCTTCTCGGGGGGCGACTCTAGTTCTGGAGTTGGGCTATCACTGCCTATTGAGCATGTAACATTTTGAAGATTACCCGCAAGTTGACCCCATTATCTTCGCCGTCGTGCTTTCTTTGTGCAACCGATCGGGCATCTCTGCGGATGCTGTTCTCAGGATCAGTGGGCAAATTTGTATTGATGTCCACATGCGAGATAACATCGATAGGGTCTGCAGCTAGGACTCCGCCGAGGTCGGCTGGGGGTTACCTCATTTCCGGGTTCTATGTTGTCGTTTTCATCATGGTGGCCTGATTCGGCGTCTACGTTCGGAGGGGCTGACTGGGAGTTGGATATTTTAGATTTTGGCCTGAAATCAAAGACACTTCAAAGAGCAAGTGTAAAATAGGGTGTATTATAGAAGTTTGTACCAAATAGGCACTATTATCCTTAGCTCCACGGTGGGCGCCAGACTATTTATCCTCAAATCGGATAACAATTAAATTTGTAAGTGATTTTAAGGATACGTCGTTTAATTCGAAACAAAGCAATTGATGAAGGAAATAACGAATAAAGAAAGATAGAAATAATTCAAACCACACGAGTGAGATAGTTCCAGTCTTAGTAAAATAATCGACCTCGATCCGTGCCCACAATGATCAACGACAATGTGAACAGGGAAGATAGCTAATAGCAGAGAAAATAATAATATATTGCCTTGAAGTGCGAATTACAATGTGTTTTACAAGTAACCAGACCTCCTTTATATAGTAGGGGAATCCTACATTAGGTACACCTTTATAAAAGACAATAAAAACTCCTTATTAACTGATTGCTGATTTCTTCTCGGTACATGCCGAGATCCCCGATGTGATATTTGGTCGGTCGCGGATATCACGGTCTTCTGTTGACCGTGCTCGACCACCTGACAACTTTCGTCGAAGTTAATCAAGCCTAGGATAGATCCCGAATCACGACCCCGATATCCTCGAGGGCGGGCGTTATGGTCCGAATCTAAATTGATGAGATCTTTACCTCGGTCTAGGCCCCCTTGTTACTATATTTCGAGCTTGGCTTATCACGTCGGAGACCGGGATGTACTACGAGACCAGTTTTACCTGTATGCACCAACGAAGAATTATTTTTCGATAATGTCACCTTTGGCATTTAATGTGGACGTGCTTAATTAGCCATATATATTTTGCTAAAGCTACGGCTAAGTATAACACAAATTGAATTGGGTAAAAGAAATACTAGAAAACATACAAATGATGTATACGCAGCATAAATAAGGAGGCATTTTATGATTATATATAGCGGTAATTCGTGCATTAATTATGGAAGATCAGATTAAAATAATAAAAATAAGGTCAGTGCAAGAAGTCTTTATTAAATACCAAAATCAGTACATTTCGGTCGCTAGATTTGACTTGCATAGATGCTCTCCAACTAAGGCTGCATACATTTCCATTATAAAACTTGACTAGAGTTATGATTGTAACAAGCATACATGTATTTAAGATAATAACTACAACAATAATATAACAGTCATAGTAGAAGTATTATAGAGGAATGAATAAATAAGAGTTTCATGCAATGTCAGTGAATTTCACTCCCGTTTTTTGAGAATATTTGCACATTATAACCTTTTGAAGTCGATGTTCCTTTGGACATAAATATACACTATTAATCATGAGTTTGCTTTAGATATAATATTTATTTTGATATAATTATTCATTCAATTTTAATAAAGTTTTAAATAGATCATATATTAGTCTGTGTTCTTTGCTTATATAATAGATAATTTAGTGTATAGAGTTTAGTTTATACACGAAAAATAAAATTAACGGTTATTATAAGTATAAAGTTTGATTTCACAATCTAATGATGGAATTCGACAAACCATCATGGATGATTGTAGCACAAGATTAAATATAATTTATCTTGATTATGACAATGGTTTAATTCCAACTTCTTGTGCTAGTACATTTTGTATGTATTGAACGGACCAAGTAGAGGTATTTTATATTGACTTAACAAAATAAACTCTCTAGCCATTATATGTACTCATACTCTTAATCTTGATATAATTATTATTAGTTGTGTTTATTATTATTGTTTTGATTTATTAAAAGGCGAGATCCTTTCGTGGGTCAATATGCCTGGTAAATTGGATAATAATAATGTACATTGGCGAAATAATAATTAGTTGATGGAATCCATATCTCGGTTTAGAGATTGATGATACACCTTTATGAAAGCTTATAAGTTTTCATGTGTAAACCCGGTCTGTGAATTTTGTATCCGACATATGAAATAAGTTAACCGAAAGTCTAAAGGAAATAATCAATAAATTAAATTATCAGTAATTTAATTTAATTGATTAGTATCTGAATCTTAACATGGGGAGTTAAATAAGATTTAATTGATGAATTTCAAAATTGAATAAGGAGTGCAATTATGAATTTTTAGTGAAATAATTCGTAATTAATTATGGTGGATATTAATTTCGAAAATTAAAAATTAATTCCATAATTGAAAGTCTTGATAATTAAATTTTATGGTTCCTGCTGGGCCTAAATAAAATGAAATAAATGAATCATTTTTCAGGTGGAAAGAAAAACTCAACAGGTTTTGGGAAAGGGTTTTAACCCTTAAAACTTGTGCTACAAATACATAAGGTTTTTCACCTAGAGGAAGAGGTCATGGTGGCCGAAATTTTCAGCCATATTTTCCTAGAAATTTCGCCCACACGAAATTGTTATTTTCGGGTATTATTTGAGTAACACAGTAGAAGACAGTGGAACGTTCGAGGATCACGATTGTGCGGGTGGTGGAGATTCCATTGAGAAGTAATGGAACTGAAGGCTCACGCGATAGAAGAAATATCTTAACGCTTCAAGAGGTAACCCGTGAAATCCCGTATATGCTAGTTGTCTAGATTACATGTGATTTTGATACTGGGATTGCTTCCGCTGCTTATAATAATCCATCAGTTGGTATCAGAACCAACTCACATCTAATTAGATAACTAGGTTTTTCATGAAACAAGAATATCATGTTATGCACGTTTTTGAATTACATGTATATGTTGTTTTCCGAAATACTACATTGTTGTTTTGTGAATTAACTGCGCATAAAATTTTGGATTATATTCTTGTAATCATGAGACATCTGTAATACACGTAATGTGTAAGAAATTAAAATATTTACCGTTAGTAGATAATTAAGTTTAACTTCTATGCACTAATGGTGTAAATAATACTTACACAATCAGATAAAATACTTACAGTTAAATTTTTGTGATAATTATTAATTAGTAATCTCTTTTCAGCCAATGGTCTATCGGAAATAGCATTTCTAGCTTCACAAGGTAAGAGTAAGGCCTGCATATACACACTATCTTTTCCATATTCCATTCGTAAAATTTCACTGCGTATGTTATTGTTGTTATTAATTAGTAATCAAATAAAAATAATAACTTACATACTATTACAAGATAAACAATACTTATTGTGTAAAAATCTTTACACGTATATATATTTTAAATCATAAAAAGTGGGATTATTAACTTGAAAAACAATGCAAACAACTTGCTAAAGATTTTTATACTGATCACATATATAAACTAAATCCTGTAACCTTTACTTCTATATATGCATTGACAAAATTAATTTTCTTACATTATCAAGTCAACAAGGTAATTAAAAATAAGTACAATTAACTTGCAAAAGAAGACAAGTAGCCTTGTACAACAGATTAAATTACACTTATGGTATATAAAATTATTTACGCTTAGTATTATAAACCAACGAACCCAGTTTGGTCCCAACATGTGGGGTCTGCAGAGGTAGTTTATACGCAGACCTTATCCTATCTAATACAGACAGAGAGTCTGTTTCCAATAAACCCTCGGCTCATGAAGGACAAGAAGAAGAGGAGGGAAGCAAGGAGAAAAAAAAAAGATAATAATAATATAAATTATTTACGCTTAGTATTATATAAATTTCAAAAATTTTATTTAAACAATTTAACCTAACCGTGACAAACGACTCCACAAAAAAAGGTTACATGGTCGTGCAAGGAAGTTTCGGTTAAAAGTAGCGCGTTTATTTCAAAGTCTCTCCTCCATTTATACCCCGTAGGCCATAGCTGCTGATTTTTTAGTCTTCTCTTTGACAAAATATCCCCTCTACAATATCTTCCACTTGTTTCTTCTTCTTCTTCTCCTTAGATTCTCTCATTTACTAACCCTCATCCTATTAATAATAAAATTAATTTCATCTTTCCTTTATTTTTTCTTCGTCACTCTCCTCTGTTCTTTGTTAGAGTTGTTAAGGCAGCTGACCTCCAGCGATCTTGCTCAAGAAATCGTTATTCGGGAACCCCATGTGAGCAAAAGGTAATAATTTTGGTTTTCAAGTTGTTTTATTTCCTGAAATTGAAGTTTTCTTTAATGTCTTTGAGCTAGAAGCTTTTTCTACATTTAGCTTTGACTTTTTCTCTGTTTTCGGCCACTGAAGAAGCTGAAAAGAAATAGTTATTGAAATTGAGAATTCTCTGTTATACAGTTCAACTATGAGGATTTTATAATTCCTGTTTCTTCTTTTTAATCGTACTTTTTAGGCAATCATGTCTTAATTTCTGGAGAAAAGAGCTTCCCATTTTCAATTTGCTTGCAAGATCACTCTTTGGTCTTAAGCTTCGTGTAAAATCAGTAAGAGGACTCTTAAACTTTGTTATGATCAGGTTGACTGCAAATAAAAAAAGGAAATTCCCCTTCTTTTTTCCGTATCTTTTTGTTAGTTTGTTCCTCTAATTCTGAATCATGGGCATCAAGTTTTGAACTTTTTGCATAAAAACATAAATGAAGAGAAGTACAATAAGAAGAGAAAAAAGATGGACCTTATTTTTTTATGAAGATGGGGGAGTAAGTTGTGAGTTGGAAATGTGATGGCAAACTGGTCAATTGGGGCACATTAGTCTTATTATCTGGCTTGAGCCAAGTGGTAATAAGGTGGGGTCTGACTTTTGTATTTGAAAATCTATATGGTTGGTTTTTTGGTATAATCATTCAATGCTGACCTTTCTTTGTTTCTAGATGGAACACAACAAAATTCTCAACTTTGTCTCATATTTTATTTATCACGTGCATAGACTTCTTTAGACTGATGATGAGTTTAACTTTTATAGACTCACAGTCAGATCATCTAAAATAAAGTATAATTATATGTAACCATCCGTATTAACAAATTGTTTGGAGGGTTGTTACGTATTGTTTCATAAGGTATCGTATTGTATTATATTATATTGTATTATATCGTATTGTATTGTATTGTACTGTGTTGTTTGATATATACAATGTTTGGATAAATTGTGTGGTTTGTCACCGTTTCATGATATCACACACCAACAATATGTATAATAACTTGCAATATTATAAAAAAAGTTATGATAAGGTATATAAAAAGGTAGGGTATGATACACAAAAAATTAATGAAGGGTGAGACTGAGAGAAAAAAATAAGGTAACGACGCGACCACACCAAATCGGTCGTTACATAATGGCACATTTCCTCATTACGTAACGACGGATTTAACGATATGATACAATAAAATTTAAGTAACAATCAAAACAAACATCGTATTTAAAGTAACATTACGATACAATACAATATGTAACAACCATCCAAACAAGCTGTAAGTGGGATTAGTAACATAAAATATAAGGTATATCATTTGCTACAATAGATTAAAATATACTGTTAGTGTAACGATTCTTTACACTGTCAGTGAATATAAATTAAATCTTAGTATAATATAGTAATATAGGATGTTGCAGTAGTGTCACGACCCAATTTTCCCTCCGTTGGGTATCGTGATGGCACCTAGTCTTAGGGACTAGGTAAGCCTAACAATTTACTGAAACAACAATAATAAGCAACATCTAACGACTTTTGAAATGGCAATAAAATTTACAATTTCCAAAATCGGTAGTACAAGTCATAAGCTCTACAGAGTTTGCTACAACTTCTAAATACAACTGTTTGGAAACAAGTAAAAACCGAAAATACAGATCAGAAGGTGACTCCGAAGCCTGCGAACGCAGCATCAGGTTTACCTTGAGTCTCCACAACAACAATCTGCGCGGCTAGCTACTGACCAACGAACTTCGAAATACCTGGATCTGCAAAATATGTGCAGAAGTGTAGTATGAGTACACCACAGTGGTACCCAACAAGTATCAAGACTAACCTTAGTGGAGTAGTGACGAGGAACAGTCAAGACACCTACTGGACTAAATAACCTGAACAAGTATAAATATAGGAACAACAGAGTATGATATCTACATAGAGACTACGTGATATAGCTAACAATACAGTAATTGCAATATGAAAGAAAAACAACAAGTATCAGCAGAATACCATGATAATGACACAGAAGAGTGAACAGAAACACAACCTAAATCCGAAATCACAGATACAACAAGCACAAGTAATGACTCAGCAACATCGACCGCTCTCACATTAGGATTTAGTCAACAAACTTCACGAGGTACTAAACCTCGGACAAATCACAACTCACGGGTCTCAATACCTGAACCCTACCACTTGGCATCATGTGCCCTCATTATACCTAATAACTGCACTGACGACTCACGTGCTAAATAGAGCCATTCTCACAAAGAAGGCAAGTAAACAAGGGTGTGCATCTATACTCAACAATATCAAGAAAGCCTCTTAACCGATAAGAGTGCTTAACTACGTGTATGCTTGTGCAAGTGTCCTAACATAGTTCAAACTAGCTAGTAAGCATAAGAAAAGGAATAGACAGCACATAGAATGTTTTCCCACAACTCTCACAAGATAAATCTCACACGGGTAAGTGTACCACTACACAAATACCAACAACAAGAATGCCCTCAGGACATCACAAATCATCACAATCAATCCCTGACACAACCCACCTTGTCTCGCCACGTGTGCAGTAGTAAAGTAAATGCTCGCCTTGTCTCGCCACACGTGCATAATAATGTTCCCACCTTGTCTCGCAACATGCGCAACCCACATATATATATCCCGCCTTGTCACGCCGCATGTGCAATTATCAATAGTAACAACAACATGACAGAAACCTCGTGCAACCCCATATCAACAATCACACGACAGAAACCTCGTGTATCACAATACAACAACCGCACAGCAGAAACCGCATGCATCACCACAACAAGTACGACAACAACAATGACAATAATACAAAGTACGACAAGTAATTCAACTCAAGAACCTTCGGTCACAAGAAACGGTAGAATTCATTCACAAGGAATAACCATAATAAAGAATACCAGACGTAATAAGAACAACTCAACATGGAAGAAAATAATATGTAACAATGGTCCCACAATGCATGGTTCAACAATAAGAAACTAACACGAGTCAAATAATTCCAAATAAGGGCAAGTCCACTAAGGCATAGGGTATCTAATCTTCTTTTAAGTTTGGACAATTACGGAAGAGTTACAACATATTCAAATAAAGGTAGGCAGCGGGAAGATAACCATAACCTCAATTAAGGGCGAACATGTACAAAAGGGATAACTACAACTTGAATTAAAGATAAATCGTTAGGGAAAATATTACATGACAATAGAAGAGATAACAACTTCAATTAAGGCACGTATGAATCAAGTTAAACAATAAGAGTGGATCATGAAGCAATTGATTCTAATTAAGCAGGTAAAGGTGAGACTAGTAATCAAGGAACGTAATCATAACAGAACAACTGCATATTCAATCAATACAAGGACTTAGGAACCCTAAAAGGCCAATTTCCACAAATAAGCCCGAGCACGTACTCGTCACCTCACGTACATGGACAATCAACATTGAAGACTCAAGTCCTAAAGGGTAGTTCCCCCACACAAGATTAGGCAAGATACTTACCTCAACGAAGACAAACAAATAGTCTAAAATGAAGTTCTCGGGTGAAATAACTTCAAAGCACAAATAAAACTTATAAGAAACTATTCCGGATCATAAAACCTCAATCTTTATCAGAATCTAAGAATCGATCCCAAAAGTCGACCCCCGGGCCCGCACCTCGGATCCCGACAAATTTCACAAAACCCGAACACCTATCCCTGATACGAGTTTAACCATACTAAAATTATCAAAGTCCGATACTAATTCGTCCCTCAAATCATGATATTTCATTTTGAAAACTTTCTTCAAATACCATCATTTTCTTTAACTCAAAACACAAATTAAATGATAAAAATGAAGATAAAATCATGGAATATAATAAAATACTAGGTAAGAACACTTACCTAATCGATTTGCTTGAAAAACGCAAAAAGAGGCTCCCAAAACCGAGGTCTAAAACTCAAAATATTAAGAAAATGGCCAAACCCTCGACTTATATGACTCTGCCCAGCACTTTCGCATCTGCGGACAAATAAGCGCATCTGCGCAACCGCGTTTGCGAGAAACGTTCGCGAGAAACGTTCGCATCTGCGAACTTAACTTACCAGGCCCAGGTCCGCATCTGCGGACGACATAGCCGCACCTGCGGCGCCACAAAAGCAATGTCAGGAGCGTAGAAGTGGACTCCTTCGCGGATGCGATCACAGAACCACGGAAGCAGCCCTCGCACCTGCGTGCCAGCATCCGCAGAAGCAGGCTAGCTCCCAGACCTCAAAGATCGCAGAAGTGACCAGGCTCATGCTGAAGCGGAGCCACACCTGCGCTTCAAAGTGTCGCAGGTGCGAGACACCAAAACCAGACATGACCAGGACTATGAAAAACATCCGAAACTCGTCCGAAACACGCCCAGGGCCCCCGTGACCCCGTCCAAACATACCAACAAGTTCAATAACCTAACACGGACCCGCTCGAGGCCTCAAATCACATAAAAAAATAACGAAACTATGAATCGCACTATGAATCGAACTTATGAACTTTCCAATTTTCCAACTTCTAAAACTCGCGCCGAAACCTGTCAAACAAACCCGGAATAATGTCAAATTTTGCAGACAAGTCCCAAATGACATAACGGAGTTGTTCAAACTCTCAGAATCACATTCTAACCCCGATATCACCAAAGTTAACTATTGGTCAAACCTCTTCACTTTCCAAACTTTCGCGAAATGCTTCAAATCACCCTACGGACCTCCAAATCCGGACGCACGCCTAAGTCCAAAATCATTATACGAAGCTGTTCAAGACTTTATGCCGCTGAACAGAGTTTAAATTCTCAAAACAACCGGCCGAGTCATTACAAGTAGTTTGAACCATGAAGTTTTTCTGGTCTCTTTTTGATGTTGCTTTGAGCGAAAAATATCAGATTTTGGGAAATGAATGTGAAACCAAGACTTCTTGTCATGGCTCAACTATTGTTAATCAAAGTGGAAATGAAGTTTTATAGAAATAAAAGGTGACATGATTGTACTTTTTGGACTTTGTTGACAACGTTCTGGTTATGAAAGGAAGCTACCTTGTCAATTGTTACTGGCTTTCATATTATTCAACATTTAAAAGAAATAAAACAATAATTTAATAAAGCTAGTATAACTCTTCATAGCTTTTATTTAGTGGTTTGATCTTCTTTCATTTGATTGATTTCACTTATAAGTCCCTGAAGTATTCTACTCAAATTCGTCCTATGTTGAGCAGGCATTTCATCAATCTAAGATCTTGCGGTCAGGCAATGGAGAAAGTAGTGACATTAGTTGCATTTAGACTATTTGTTATTCTATCAATTTTTCTTCTACCAAATGTATCCGAGGCAGAACCTAGATCTCAGACGGTCCAGATCATATGCGGTAACCAACTGGAGCATAATACTACAATTTATGTCCCAAATTTTGTTGCCACAATGGAAACCATAAGTGAGCAAATGAGAACTAGAGGCTATGGAGTAGCACTCACCGGTACTGGACTGGACGCTAACTATGGACTAGCACAGTGCTATGGTGATCTTTCTTTACTTGACTGTGTCTTATGCTATGCCGAAGCCCGAACAGTCCTTCCTCAGTGCTTTCCTTTCAATGGAGGGCGAATTTATCTCGATGGCTGCTTTATGCGGGCTGAGAATTACACATTCTATGACCAGTATTTAGGACCTGAAGACAGAAGTGTCTGTGGAAATAGAACCAGAAAGGGTTCTTTGTTCCAACAAACCGCTAGACGGGCTGTTCAGCAAGCTGCTGCTGATGCACCAAAAAGTAATGGCTATGCACGCGCTGAATTGGCAGTGCCCGGGGCAACAAACGAGACAGCTTATGTCCTAGCAGATTGCTGGAGAACACTGAGTGCTAACTCGTGCCGAGCTTGTTTGCAAAATGCATCTGCCTCTATGATGGGGTGCTTACCCTGGTCAGAGGGCCGAGCATTGTACACTGGATGCTTCATGAGGTACTCGGATGTTAATTTTCTTAACGCTATAGCTACCGGTGGAGACTCATCATCAAATGGTAATCTTTCCTCTGTCTCCTTCTTTTGAAACTGTAATGTGGACCATGTGGCTGATAGATTAACAAATTTTCAGGAAATGTGGTAGTAATTGTAATTGCTGTTGTTAGTGCTGTGGTCCTTTTGGTAGTGGGAGCTGTTATCGTCTTTTATATGTGGAAGAACAAACAAATACAGAAAAAGAGAAAAGGTAAAACCTTTGGTAATATTTCAGCTAAAGGCTTTAGCTTTTGAGTATTTACAAAGTAACTAAGAGTTTGAAATATCCAGGTTCCAATGATGTGGAGAAATTAGTGAAGACCCTTAACGATAGTAGCCTAAACTTCAAGTATTCAACTCTTGAGAAAGCCACCGGGTCTTTTGATGAGGCGAACAAGCTCGGTCAAGGTGGATTTGGCACAGTTTACAAGGTAGTGGGCTGAGAATATTGCACTGGTTAACATCTTTTAAGTTTTCAGTTTATTCATAACTATAATTCACAATTACGAGTATCCACATGATCACATCAGAGTAATAAGTCTATACGGTATGCTTACGTTGTCAGGGAGTTCTACAAGATGGGAGAGAGATTGCTGTCAAAAGGCTGTTCTTCAATAACAAACACAGAGCTGCAGATTTCTACAATGAAGTCAACATTATTAGCAGTGTTGAGCACAAAAATCTAGTAAGGTTATTAGGATGCAGCTGTTCTGGACCTGAAAGTCTTCTCGTATATGAGTTCCTCCCAAACCAGAGTCTTGACCGGTTTATCTTTGGTGGGTAGCAGTAGCAGACTTTGCTCTATCTTAAATTTTGTTTTATACAACTGCTGCTATGACTTTGTCTCACTCTTGATTCTTATTGGCACGAAACCTTGAAATTGGCAGACCCTAGCAAAGGTAAAACACTGAACTGGGAAAAGAGATTTGACATCATTATAGGGACTGCAGAAGGTTTGGTCTACCTCCACGAAAACAATAAGACGAGGATTATTCATAGAGATATAAAAGCCAGCAATATTCTGTTGGATTCAAGGCTCAGAGCGAAAATTGCTGATTTTGGGTTGGCCAGATCTTTCCAAGAAGACAAGAGTCATATAAGCACTGCCATTGCTGGGACTTTGTTAGTGATTCTTTTCTTTCACCATTTATATCATTGATTCTTTTCTTTCACCATTTATATCATAGCTCAAAACTTCTGCTCACTAAATATCAACTTCAGTTAATTAGTTCTCTCTTCATCAATGGTTAATTTTCCATTCTTTTCCTTCACAGAGGATATATGGCCCCAGAATACTTAGCCCATGGCCAATTAACCGAAAAGGCAGATGTTTACAGCTTCGGTGTTCTATTATTGGAGATTGTTACTGGAAGGCAGAATAATAGAAGCAAACACACTGAATACTCTGACAGCTTAATTTCTATTGTAAGTTGTGAACAAATTCTTATTTGTACCTCCAATATATAAAATGTTTTTGCTCATTGGTTTAGCTGTTTCCGTGTATTGGATGAAAACAGGCATGGCAGCATTTTCAACATGGGAGAGTAGAGGAATTGTTTGATCCAAATCTTATGTTGCACAACTACCATACTATCAATGTAAAAACTGAGGTTCTAAGAGTGGTACATGTTGGGCTATTGTGCACACAAGAGGTTCCCGGATTAAGACCATCGATGTCCAAGGCATTGCAGATGCTAGTAAAGAAAGAGGAAGAGTTACCTGCACCGACTAATCCTCCGTTTATAGATGAGAAAACCATGGAGCTTCACGACCCTTGGGATACCCCATCTTATCCCCATAGAGAAGGTGATTCGGCTTCAATTGCCAACATCTCTCACAGTTCGTTCTACCCCAGATGATTTTTCAGTGGCCTCAAACTGAGACATAACATAAATCTGCGAGAAAATGAAATCTCGACTATTATATATCTTGCCTCGTGTTCCTTTTTGCGTACTCTAGGAGCAGATGTTTCGTTAGCAACGAGTTGCTATTATCATTGTAATGGTGAAAGTGTTTGCACATAGGGGGCCTTTTTATCATTGTTACTAAGTATATACACATTACCAGGAAGAGAAATCAGAGATATTTGAGTACCCTTGCTTTTAATGAGAATTAGATAAAATACAATGTGCTACTTCAAAGAATGGAGGTATTGATTCTTACACATTTTGAATCATTTCAGTAATAATCTTCTTCTGTAATTCTTGCTTCTTCGTTATCCATTAGTAATATCATAAGCCTTTTTCCTTTTCGGTTCATGAAGATTCAAGAACGTAGTCATCCAACACCTAGGCTTTTGGCTTGAAAATTACGTTGCTGCTTGTCATTCAGTTTTGAATGTTGTTTCAACGAATATAGAGAGAAATAAGTGGGACAAATCACCTAGGCTGTTGACCATTTGTTGTTGTAATTCTAATTATGCCATTTTGGTTTTAGAATGATGCTTCTCTTATAGTTGCGACATATTTAGGTTGAAACGTCATTAACTGGTAATATTATTTGTTCAAAAAATATATCACAAGTGTAATCCTTCCTATCTCTCCATTACAAAAATTTCTACCTCCCTCTCAAAGACAAAATTATCTTTTTGGTAATAGCTTCCGTAGAAGGAATAATTGTATGGATCAAAATCCGATTGAGGAAATTCAGTACGCAGAGGTGATAATCATGAGTAATTTGTAATTATCGTGGGCAATTTGGCCGATGTCGACCAGTGATTAACGGAACGTGTCGGCAAGCGATCGACCACGGCCGAGGTCGAGTAGTGTAGGTAGTAGTGACCGTTAATTTTGTATTGGGATCTTCAAAGAAAATATTCTATTGAATATTCTCTATGTTTGTACTTTTAGGGTTCTTTGGGAATATCCCATATAAGTAGAATGAGAGATAAGGCCAAGGGCATATAATATTCTATGTGATAAGAACTCTTTTGAAAAGCAAGCTCTTTAGATAAATACAAAGAACACCTTTTGTTAAATCTAAATCTAAGTTTCAATGATGACAATTGTGCAAAGCTAAAACTTATCTACATTGATTGCAGAAATCAAGGTACCAACAAAAGGAAAGAAAACTGTCAAAGAAGCTGATAATGCCTAACCAAAGGAGACGATGCTATATCAAAGGACAAAAAGCCATAAAAAAGGAAACCAAATCAGCCTTGCCATCTCAGTCTCAATCAAAGGAGATCAAGACTGTCAAACAAGGAAATATATCGAGTGCAGATCAAAGTATCCAACATCTTCAATCAGACGATATTGAAGATTGATCAGCAAAGTGGAAGGCTCAAATCTCTCCTTAAATTAAGGACATGACAAGGAAAGTCATGAACGAATCCAGCTCATCTCAAGTGCAGGATTCGAGAGGCACCGCTTGGGTCAAATCTCTTAGAGGATTCTGTGCCTCAATCAAGACAAATTACAATGGCTCTCAAACTCTCCTATAAGAAGACTACTCAGTTCATAAAGAAGACTTACGCAACTACAAACATTTCCTTCTAAATCTCTCTACTTCTTAGCATAAGCATTGTATTCTTCAGTTTACCAGTGTCATAAAAGATAGGAAGAGTTAGAACGCAAAAGAGAATTGTGTCAATATTCAGAATCTATAGTTTCTACACTCCGTTGGGGGTGAACGAGTTAAAACATCATTGCTATAATTATTTTCAAGATCTAAGAGAACCCTTCTGACCCAAGAGAAACTAGACGTAAGTGCCACACCAGTACCGATCCAGTATAAAAATTGATGTGTGTTGTTTTGCTTTTTATTCGCTTTGCTTATCTCTATCTGTGTACTGTACGAGATACAGTCGACTAAACTCATCCTTAGTCAACTAATTTTTAATAGACCACAATTCACCCTCCCCTCTTATACTTTCAATTGGTATCAGAGCAAGGATCACAAACTTTGCTTAACAGCTAGTGAGAAAAATATCATGGGATCTAACACTGTCACCGCTGCACTATTTCAAGAAGGAACTTCTCAGGTCCGACCTCCCTACTTCAACGGACAACACTTTTCTCATTGGAAAGTTCGTAAGGAAACATACACACTTTCATATGACATCAAAGTTTGGCATGTAATCAAAAAGGAAAATCTTCCAATTCCGCCAAAGAAAGATGCAAACGTATCAACTGATCCACTTGACTTAGATGATTATATTGGCGAACAAGTTGCTGTCATAACTGCGAATGCCAAAGCAAAAAATCTATTGTATAATGCTATCAGTGGCGAAGAGTATGAAGAGATTTCAAGTTGTGAAACTGCTAAGGAAATGTGAGATAAATTGGAGGTCACATATGAAGGAACCAACAAGGTAAAAGAAACAAGAATCAATCTTCTAGTTCGCGACTATGAGCTATTTCAAATGAAGGATGGAGAATCAGCAAAAGAAATATTCTCCAAATTCAGCAAAATCCTTAGGGATTTGAAATCTTTTGGCAGACCAATTAAAAGTGGAGAACAAGTCAGAAAAATTCTTAGAAGTCTACCCATAATTTGGCAGCCAAAGGTTATTGCAATGAAATGTCAGGATCTTGACAAAATGTCCTATGATGAACTTAGAGGTGATCTAATTGCCTTTGATAAAACTCGTTGTGGCTGAACCAGAAAATAAAAAGGAAGAAAAGGAGGAGAACGGGATGAAAACATAGCCATGCTTTCTCAAGTTATAACAAGCATGATGAGGAAAAATCGAAAGAGCAGAAGAGGGAAGTCAAACTTCAGAAAATGAAGGATAAATAATGAAATTGATACAATGATGGGTGCTATGAATATGAAAAATTTGGACACATTTAAGCTGATTGTCCTGAACTAGAGAAGAAGCTCAGCAGAAACATGCAAAAGAAGAAATCCTTTGGAGCCTGGAGTGATGAAGAAAAATCTGACCATGAAGAAATTGCAAATATGTGTTTCATGGATATTGATGAAATGAAGATTCAGGGGAGCTTGAGCTGATGGAAAATGAAGGAGCAGATAAGGAAGAAAACCCAAATGAACTTGGCCTTATGGCAGACGAGGGAACCAGTGAGGTACGTCTTCCTACATGTCCCAACTGTTATGAACTTCAAGAATTTGTTGATATTGCTCTTGTAGCTATTGAAAGAGTTCTAAATGAACTCAGAAAGATCAAAAGAGAAAAGAAAGATTGGGCTTTGAAGCTGGAAGTCTGTGAAATTGAGCGTGATATGCTTCAAGATGAAGTAAATGAACTTCAACTTCAACTGAATGGATTGCAAAAATCCACCAGTCATAGTTCTGTCAAATCAAATCAGACTACTCCTCATAATTCTTTGATTAATTCTAGAAAATCTCATGCATGTTCCTTGATAAGTAGAGATTTTGACTGCTTATTTGCTCTCTTTTACTTACGTTTTGGCTAAAAAATGCATAAAGGTATTCCCGAGAACTAATTGTTACATCCCGTACTTTAATATTAGGATGAGTCGTAGTAATCCATATGAGCTTGAAGGACTTAGACAATTCATGAGGTTATAGAGGATTTGCGACTATGTTATTGTAAGGCTCCGTAAGTTTAAATATTGATAGGTATAAAAAGATTTTGATGTGGTATTTATTTTGAGTGAACATTTATTCTAGAATTTATTTTTTGAAAAATATGATTTTATATAGTTATTAATATTACTACTTCCGAATATGCTTTAAATTATACACATAATATAAGAAAGTTTATGAGATTTTCTTTATTGTAAAGATAGAAATTATTTTCTCACAAGAAAAAACGATTATCTTTTTACCATTTTAAAGAATTAAGCGTACGAAAATTTGTACTCTTTATATGAGATTAGGAAAATTAGAAGTTGAGAAAATATGTTCATTTTTTACATGGATATTTTAATGAAATAATAGTATATATATTAATTTTATATGGTACCACATGACCATGATAGTAGGGTACATAAAGTGTGTTAAAAGTGAGTAGTATTTTTAAGTAATTTGAGATAATTCTTAATTATATGGACAATTGATTAATAGTGCAGATAATTATGATATTAAATAGGATTAAATGGATAAAGATTTTGTTATAGGATGCCACATGGAATTAAGCTAGGCCAAGGTGGAACCAATGTGCATGTTGAGTCATAACTCATAAGGTGCCTTGTTTACACGTAAGTCTTTGGGATAATTACCTTTGAAAACCAAAATCGATGACTCACATAAGTCATAATACATCATACGGGGCTATCCATAGCCGCAAACTACCGAGAAAAGTGCAAATGCTCAAAACAACCGGTCGGGTCGTTACATGCGGCCACACTCATAAATGTGCAGTCCGTTGAAATTTTACCATGACCGGTCGGGTCGTTACATCCTCTCCTACTTAAACATAAGTTCGTCCTTGAACGTGCCCAGAGTTGTTCCAAAAACCATCAAAATTGCCGTGTAATCTTACCATGCACATAACCGGGGTAGTCGCACGTCAACCTATCCCATATAGGCCTAATAACACAACATAACTGAAATTTCTTCATCCAACCTAACCCATAAACCTTAGAATCCAATTTCTACATCTGATATTTCTATAGCATCATAATCTCGCATCAACACACTGTATAGGTATGAACAAGCTGTATCAAGCAATAGTCATAACCCAAGTTGAAATCATAGAGATAATTTCTAATCATAGCAGCTGCTCAACAACCCAATGACGGTAACACACCTCTTATCTAACAAAGCTTCATCCTATCACCTTCATATACTGTCCATGATGAAAGAAACACACGGGAACTCATAACCGTTTTCGGATCATTAAGTCATGGAACTCCCTCTCCTTCGGTAGGAACTATAGGAAATTTCAAAGTCGACCAGCGTCAATATCCTCCCAAATATACCGCAATCAGATCCGATAGCACCCATTCTAGGTCCGATTACCTCATTTCATCCATCACAACCACTCTAGTGACATGCCACCTCAATACAATCTAAAGACACAACCCGTGCACCAATATGCAACAAGCCAAGTGTACTCAAACATAGAAAATTACTCAAGCTAGAGAACCATCCCTCAAGCTCAACAAATACCGCCACAACGAGATGCTAACAACCCATCTCGCACCATAGAACCATAATACACGAAATCTAACACAAGGATCATATCCCAACATGACTTTGATGCAATGCGCGACCCCATCCCAAACACTGTTCCTCATGAAATACCTCAAGTCGCAATGCTCAAAATCAATCACCACGCAAAATTCGATATCTAGTACTCAAGGTGAATTACCATAACCACGGGGAATTAGACGGTACGATGCCACATGAAACCTGAAAGAACATAACCGATACACATCAATCATGCAATACCCAATTACTCATCTCACTCAATCCGCTATAAGACCAAAATATTACTGCAGCATGTGTGCCTAAAACCAACGGATCACAACTCCTCAAAGCATGGAAGATTAACTCATAACTCATTCCAGAACACAAATAAGCCCAATAACAACTGAATGGCACGCCCCTCAACAATAGCACTACGGAGCCAACCAGTCCAACTCGGTGCAAAGCAACCATCCCAATTGGGCCGACTAATGAACCCCAAATCGATCCGGTCATCCACAATAGACAGATAACCTTCCGAAGGTCCACAATGATTGAATCACAATACAATCTAACCTATGACTAACCTTCGCTATGTCTCCACAGCCCACAACTATGAAATTGTCTACTCATTAGAGTTCCTAGTCTCCAAATCCATAGAGCACACAAATCACCATATTCGATCTCAACTCCATCGTCTGAATGTCTAATACTTCTCCAATACCCGACCCTACCACGAGGTATACCCCTAACTCCATCGTCCGACATGTGCGCCATTCTAAACTCAGTGAGAAATATGTAGTCTGGGGTAACATACCCTCAGGACATGATTTATAACCATTATTTACCTCTACCGGGCCACAACACTAGTCCGCTATGCTCTTGCTCCTCGAACTGGCTCCCGATTGCTCCGAATCTAGCCAAAACTAGTTTAATATCATTAATATATATCCAAGGAACACAACCCGATCGAAAACTATATAATTATACAAGAATCTCGAAATTCGGCCAAACCCGAGCCCCGGGCTCACATCTCGGAATTCGATAATTTTTACATCACTAGAAACCTCGTCCTCCCACGATTCCAGTCATACCAAAATTATCACAATCAGATCACAATTGCCTACCCAAAACCTCAAAAGAAAATTTCAATTATCCACCCTTTCTTCCCAACCTTTTCCTACTTAACTCCTCAAATTCACAAGCCTAATCTGAACAAATTCCCTTCTTCAAATTGCCTTCAAAGAGCTCCTCCCGCATGCAAAAATGGTGAAATGAGAAAATTTTCACGTAGGCCCTTTTTATACTGTTTCTGCCAGCATTTCCGCACTTGCGAACACTTAGTCGCACATGTGGACCCGCACCTGCGGTCCCAGGTGTGCACCTGCGCAATCCCACTAACGGACCAATTCTCCGCACCTGCGGCTTCGCAGGTGCAGCCATCTCTTCGCACCTGCGGATTTCCCTTGCCTAACCTCCTATCGTACCTGCGCACAGACTTTCGCACCTACGGCTAACAATCCGCAGGTGCGGCCAACACCAGAAACTTACACCATCATCCATTTGCTGCAATTTTCCAAGTTCAAAACTCCGCCAACCATCTGAAATCAATCGCGAGCCCCTCGGGGCCCCTACCAAACATACCAACACACCCCATAGAATTATTCAAACTTAGTCGAGCCTTCGAAACACAAAAAACAACATGAAAATACCAAAATTACATCAAATTCAAGCTTATGAACTTTAAAACTTCTAAATCTCGCCAATGATGCCGAAACCAGACAAATTACATCTGATTGACCTAATATTTTGCACACATACCCAAAATGACATTATGGACCTGTTCTAACTTCAGAAATCCCATTCGGACCCCGATAGCCTATTTTCCACTGCCGACTGGAAATCGCCAAAAACTAACTTTCGCCAATTTAAGCATAATTCTACACCGGACATCAAAATTTCATTCCGAACACACTCCTGAGTCCCAATCACCTAACAAATCTATCCGAGCCATAAAATCCGCATTCCGAGGTCGTTCATCATTAAGTCAGAGTTGACTTTCTCAACTATTAGGCTACCTTGAGAGACTAAATGCCTCAATTCTCACCATGACCACTCCGAACCCGAACCAACCGATCCAACACACATAAATGAAGCTGAACCATATATAAATGAAGCAGAAACAGGGGAAACGAGGCTAAACTCTCGGAACGACCGACCGGGTCGTTACATCATATATAAATCAAGCATAATTTTATCCATGATCATGTTGCTAAAGGTGATACTGTATTAAAATTAATTAGCACTGAATCTCAACTTGCTGATATTTTTATAAAACCTCTTTTGGAGGAAATATTTTGTTTACTATGGAAAAAGATTGGCATCGTGCCTAATTTGTAAAAAGAATCTTTTGTATATTTCTAAAATATTTTATTTTCTTTCTTATGTGTGTTTAACTTTAATTTGATGTAAGTACCATTACTACTTTTCCATCTGTACCGCCGAAACATCCCTTCAGGAAGGTCACTTCTGAATCCGCCCTTTTCATTAACCAAGGCAACCCTTCAATTTTCCAATGCCTTGTTAAAAACCTTTCCTTCTTCCTTTCACTCTTCATTCTCATCTAGCAAACTTTCTTCTCACCATGGAAAAAAGAAATCTCTCCTCTTCCAGTGCAACCATACGTAGCAGAAGGTTTTAAAAAACCCACAACCTTGAAGAAACTGTAGACCTAGAATCATCCATCGACTCAGATTTTCTCAAAATGGACAATGAGAGCAGTGAATCTTCGGAAGATCTTCCCATTAGCCAGAAAAAGGCAGGAAAAAGTCCCATGGAGAAAACCCCCCAAAAGCCTGCATGCAAGAAAGGAAAGGTCACGAAATTCGAACCAGAGGACAAATTGATCTTCTATGGACCTAGTGAAAAATCAAGGTTTGAGTCTTATAAGTCAAAATCTATGGCTTATGGACTCTCTGTAAGTCTCTCTTATGAAAAATCTGCACTGTGATGTGACTGCTAACTTTGATTTTCAACATCTTTCTTCTCTGTTTGATTCTATTGGGAACTCTGTATATGAAGAGCCTGTGAGAATATTTTATGCAAATTTGTTTGTGAATGATAAAGACGATTTGGAATCTATGGTTTTGGGCACTCAAATTGTTCTGGACTCTTATCAATTTGGAAAGATTTTCTCTGGTAAGTTTAATGGGTTTGATGTCTTTGTGCAAAATTCTTGGCCAAAAGATTTTGAAGTCTCTTCAGACAAAGCAAAAGCCTTTCTGTCTGATAACCCTCCCAACATTGGTCTCAAGAATCTGAAGTTTGAACACCGTGTTTTTCCCCACATGATAGCCACCACTTTACTTCTCAGAACTGGGTACCTTAGCACTTTGTCTACAAGAGATGTTTTTGTCCTTTACGATATTAATAATAAAAGACTGGACTATTTTTTGTGGATTCACCAATACATGCTTGAGAGTATCATGGATATATCTTCTTCTGCTGCTTGTTTACCATGTGGTCTTCTTATCTCACACATTCTTAAAGTTATGAAGGTAGACTTGGCACCTTTCACACCCAAGCATAGACCAGCACTTATGATAAGACAACCTTTTCTATGACGGGTTATACTTTGGGTGATGATGGATAGGTTAAGCGCGCCAAAGTTGAAAGTGTTTCAGTGTCAATTGAAGCTCATACTGAACAACCAGAATCTCAGTCGACTGCCTCTCAAGATATTCAGCAGATTCAACAACATCTAGGCAAGGTAAAACTACTGCCCATTGAGATGAAAGAACATGTGGACAAGATTAGGGAAGTCACCAAGGACACAGGTACAAATGTGGCCAAGCTTAGGATGGATATGGTGTTGATACCCAATTTTTCCTATATTATTTCCAAAATGCATATATACTTTCAAAACAATGGATGAGCATCAATTAATATTTTTTCATAATTTCTGTAATTTTAAAAGGATTTATAATTAATTTATTCTATTATTTTATTGTCCAAATAATTATTAATTTCATCACAAATGATTTTATAATAATTTTATTATTTAATCATTTATATTCGTACTAAGCTTTAATCATTTTATGAATAACCATACTTACATCTTTAGGTTATAATTGTAATAAATTTACAATAATAGCTCATATGTGCATAATTACTATATCTAATAGTATTAAGTAATTATTTTAAATCATTTTCATGCATAAATAGCATCATTTATTATTTATTTCTATTAATTATTTTATCAAATTAATTGGGTATTTAACAAATAGCCTCTTTTAATTTGATTTTCGGGCTTAGCCCAATTACTACCCCAGCCCAATTAAACCAACACAATATCCATAACCCTGATCCAATACCCATAACCTATAACGAAATTCTTTAATCCCGCCCCAACCCAGATTGAATCATGACCGTTGATCTTCTAAAGATCAACGGTCCAGGATCTCTTACCTTGTTTAATTAACCAAACCACCCCCAAACCCTACTCATTTTTACACAGCCCGCCGCCCTGAAACCCTCTCCTCATCTCTTCTCTCTCTCACCCTCCTCCTAACCCTAGCCCGCCGTCACCAAAATCCCTTCGATCCATGGGTTTCTTCTTCGATTCTAGGCCTTAGCTGGCCTCCTATCACTACTGGTTGTTCGACTTTCACGTTACTTGATGGAATCTCAAAGAGATTCGAATAGACCTGGCTCAAATCCCTCGTTTTCTCGATGAGTCAGTCTGTGTTGACTCCTATGTCTGTGAGTACTGATATCTTCGTGTTTATGGCTTCAAATCTCTAGTTCAAACCAGATTTTCTCACCTCTGCTTATTTTTTACTATTTCTGGCTTAATCCATTCAGATCTCTTTAGATATGAAGCAGTTTGAGTTTTTTTGTTACTTTTCCTTTAAGATTCTGCTATTTTTTCTATTATCGTCAATCGATTTTTGTTTTTCCCTAAAAGCTATGGTTTCATCTTTTTAAATTTCTGCAAAATATTTCGAACGTTTAAGTGTTCAACTCCGGTTTTCTTTACTTTTTCGACTGGTTCTCATATCTATGTCTGCATGTCCTAAGGTTTCTAATTATTCTACTGCTTTCTATAATGGCTACCCATTTACTTCGACCCTGACAATTAAAAGGGGTTAATTGATTTATTTGCCTAATTAAGGTTTGAAATTCTATTTTCTTTTAAAACTGGTATTTCTCTGAAGATTTTGACCTATTCTTTCCTTATATGTGATTCATGATTGGTACTACTTTCCTTAATTGTATTATTGGCTTGATTTCTGGGCTTTGATTATTGTGACCGACCTATAAATGGTCTCTGGACTTATTGCTTACCTTATTAAACCTCAATCTTGTCTGATAATTGATTTTGTAAGAGATTCTCCATAATTTAAGTGACATTTTAAGGATTATATTCTCTTAATTGATTGGTGTTTAGCCCTAATTAATTGGTTAATTGATTTTACATACCTTATTTGTGTGCCGTTGATTTGCCTGCCTTATTTGGTTTACTCTACTGTATGCTATATAAACCTTTCATTGTTCTAATTTTAAAACACACGCAAAGACACAAGCTCAGGCTCACAAACCTACACTCACACACTTACACACACACTACTTGAGTTCTTCCTATTTTTGCTGCACTTTCTAGCCGGCTGAAAGCCAAGGATAGACTCTTGGATTCTAAGTTCTTTCACCTTTCTGTCTACACTCCCCCTAACTGGTATGCCTTAAAACTTTTCTCTTTTTCTATTCTATATGTTTATGTAGTCAATTTATTACAGAAATATAACATGCTTCTGTGTGACACATGATTCCTGACCATTTCTTTCCCAACTGCTATGCCCAAATCCTTGTTATCTAGTCTTGCTCTATATGACTATGTGGTTAGTATATTTCAAATTTCAATATGTTTCTGCTTGAGCCATGATACTTGTTTACTTCTTTCTGAAACTAGCATGCTACTACCCTATCCTGCTCTATGTGTTTGTTTGGTTAATTATCCCAAACTTCAACATGTTTCCTGTTTAATACATGTCTATATGATTTCACCTAGTGGTAATTAATGAACTAAGTAATCCTCAATAATATCAAACCTTATATTGTTCAGTTATATGTTCCCTATTCTGAGCATGTTTAGATATTGCAAATCTGTGTAGCCAATCCATCTATTAGTTCAAAGTGTCCCTGCTCTTTGTAAATCACTTTAAGTAGTGTATGAATACTTAGTGTGAATAAATGCTAATATGTTTAAAACTATGTGATTGTTTGTTTGTTGGCCCAGGTTTGTTTGCAATCATGTGGTTTAGACCTATCCACTTATGAAAATTAAATTATTTTTTCTAAAAACTGTCTCTCTACCCTTTATATACTATTTTCAAACTTCTACTCTTAGTTTTCTAGGTTCCTATCACCCTCCAATGTGAGCACTTCCTAGGGTCCTTGAGACTCCTCCAAACTCTGACACATTGGGGCTGGTCTTCCAATCTTTCACAAACTGTTTCTCTGAAAAGGGTTCTGGTGTGAGCATTGCCCGGGGTCCCTGAGGACCTTGGGAAATTTGACACACCAGAAGCCCACTTTGTGTATCATAGATGGACCACCTGCACTTCAGACTTGCTTGCTTGAAGGCCTGGTTTCCAGGTTGACATTGGGCCTGCTAAGGCTCCCTATAGTGTAATGATTAGTATTATGTAATTCATTCGTATTGGGATGTAATAATCTCTTTGTTCAAGCTTGGGGTAGAAATTCTGCCTATAGGTCCATTGTATTGATTCCTTATGTGCATTTAGAGATCCTGTCCATAGGGTTCCCTTCTGGCTGTTTATGACTCTGAACTGTTCTATTTCGGCATATTAGAAATCCTGCCTATAAGTCTTTTATAATTCGGCATTAGAATCCATGTTCATAGGATCAACACCTATTTCCAATCTCAATGTGCATTAGAGATCATGGTATATAGGATCTTCTTTGTGTAAATTATTGAACTTGCCTGGCAATTTGTTAACGTTTCTGCCCACCTAGAAATCAAGCCTATAGGAGTTAACTAATTCTGTAAACTAGAAATCATGCCTATAGGAGTTAACTAATTCTGTAAAGTAAAAATCATGTCTATAGAAAATAAATAAATCAGTTCTAACACCTAGAAATTATGCCTATAGGAGTTACCTAATTCTGCAAATTAGATAGCATGCCTATAGGTTCTAAAGGAAAAAAACCTATCTGTTAAAATCAGTAAATCTTTGTCATAGGTCTATAATTAACAACTTTAGATACCATGCCTATAGGATTCCATTCTGGTTATCACTTAGGCAAACTTATAGGAATTCTGGGGCTAAAAAGAACTGTGATTTAGTATTGCTTGAAGTTTGCCCAGATTCAGAGTTTTAACAAAAATCAGTAGGCAAACTGACAGGTACCACTGCTCGCTTTAATAAACTGCTGTCTCATATTCTATTTATGCTCATCTACGTATCCTGCCTATAGGGTCTTAAACTAATAAAAGTTGTCTGTTGGATTTGCGTGCATTTGCTGTTTAAGGGACGGGTAGAACACGGATAAGGTACGAGTCAAAAGTTATTAGAATGCTTAGGTAATAACTGAAAGATAATAATTGGGTAGTAAAGGAGATGATGACCTGTGCGCTAATACTATGTGTGGCACCCCAACTTGGGAAAAGTTACCAAGTATTGCATGGAAATGATCCTATAGGCTAAGAAACTTAGGACCCCTTTAATTCATGCTTTAAAGTAATAGTTGTCTAAATTGCTTTATTTTCCTTTAATGACTAATTCGCTTAATTAAGTTCGGCCGGGACCCACCTTTGTGGACCTTGAGGGGTGCCTAACACCTTCCCCTCAAGGTAATTTCGAGCCCTTACTCGATCTCTGGTGATGCAAACTAGTCTCATGATTTATTTGCTTTAGGTGCCCTAACGCACCTTAATCCGTTAGGTGGCGACTCTTTAAATCCCATACTCCCATCCCAAAAGGGAAGGGAGTTATCTCATTAAATGTCGAAACCCCGATTTCTGCGAGGGGGAATAAAAGGGCACGACAACATGGCCACTCTGCTGGGGATGGTCAGGCTCTTACCATAACAAACTTAATTTTGTGAATTAGTCTTTAAGCATGCTTTATCCTGTTAATACGTGCACACCGTTTCCCTTTCCCACTTTATGTGAATTTAATTGACTATTTTCAAGCATTTATTATTTCTCTTTACTACATAAACTGACTTGTCTCTTTGGTGTCTTTCTTAAAAGCCCTTTCAATTATTAAATACCGCATTAATCATTTTATTTTAACATGCAAATACGTGACAATGTGCTATTTACTGTTGCATAAATCATGCTCAACATCATATTCACTCGTGCATAGCCAATACCTTAGCAACGCTTGATGAGTGTTTACGCTCTTCCTACATATCACCCCTTTAAATTCGAAAATGCTTATTTGCGGTAAAACTAGTCGATCAGCGGTGCAGTCGACGGTTCCGTGCCTTTACCCCTCGAGCTGTCCACTTGAGGGTACCAGTCTAGACCTCTATAGAAACCTTACTCTAATTTATTGTACATGCATCATGGTCAAACCTAGCCAGGGTTAATATGTTGTCCACATAATAACCCTTTAAGAAAAGCCTTGTCCAAAAGTTCACCGGGGTTTCCATAATCCCAACAGATGCAACCACGATCTGTGCATTAATTTGGAGAAATAAGTGCCAATATGCTAATCACTGATGTATAAATAGTCGAATCTGGAGGGGGAAAGGGTCTAACCTTATTTGTTTTGCAGAAAATGAGGCACGAAGTCCCAGGTTCGGCATGGTCCGTAATATACCACCATTGTTTCTATATTGGTAGGAAGATCTTCCATCAAGTGATAAAAATAATATGAAAAAGGTCTTGGGAAATTTGCCTTCTTTTTGGACATCCAACCGAATAATATGTTGATTGAAGTCGCCACAACGTTCTGGGACAGTGAAAGATTCGTGTTTCGCTTTGGAAACATAGAAATGACCCCTCTCTTGGAAGAATTAGGGGGATTCGCTGGACTGCCTTGGGACAGTCCCG
>ML385001.1:0-32664 GCA_005239525.1 Nicotiana knightiana
CTAGCAAGTGTGGTGTTAGGCGCCATCGCGATCCCTAAGGTTGGGAATTTGGGTCGTGACACTTCCTCTAGTCTTCTTTTGAAAGAAGGAGGAATGCCCCAACCACGATGTTGCGCGTATTAATCCTCCCTCCATACCATGACCTCTCTATATATAGATAGAGGAGCCTTACAAGACTTAGACAGTTTCGAGAAGACTCCCTGCCTTAGGAGCTATTTCAAATGAGACAGGAATAAAATCAAGGCCGAGAGGGGGAGAGAATGGAATACTAGGGGAGAATCCTAGGACTTCAAGAAAGTCAGGCGAATGGTGCCAATACCTGAAAGCACATAAGCTCGCATTCCAAGACCTTGAATGCAAACTAAATCGAAAGCTAATGAAAGGCTGGAGGACCTGGCCCACTAAACTAAAGGATATGCGTATGGAGGAGTAGAGTTAGTTAAAGCTGCACGGGACCTATTGCCTCCACATATCCTTAAGGTAGAGTAGATCTTATTCATGAGGATGATTCATAGTTCTCATAAGAAAAGAGATTACTTATGCAATTACCCTTTAAGACCCAATTACATCGAGCAATGTAATCAAACCAGGAAATTACATTGCACCTTTTCTAAGGGTAAAGAAGATTGACACCCTGTCGATCGACTCTTGCCTTGTGTCAGTTAGCGGGTAAATACAACATTTCAATGTCTGTTACAATGCTTAGCTGGTGCAGGCTATCATATTCTCTCCCCTTTGATGTCTAGCAATATTGGAGAAAGAAGAGCAGTACCCTTTTTCCAGTTAGTCTTAATAGTTTAATAATTCAACTAGTGGTCTTCTTGCCTAAAAATAGGATTCAGCCCAACACGGGCAATGATAGACATACCAAAGATTTATGCAGTCGTTGTGTGTAAGGGGGCATCGCTTTAATCACGTATGTAATTTTTTTATGTAATAACCCTATTTTTGAATGCCTAGGTTGTAACCTTTATAGCGATAGCGCGTCAAAAAATATCTTTAGATCAGAAAAAGGGAAAGAAAGACTGGCCACATAAAGACAAAACAGACAAGAATAGTGCCAGACTCTGTATGGAAAGACAGAAGCTGATATCAGTAGTTGTAGTTAAGGCTGAAGTAGCGATTTTTATTTAGAAGATCTACTGAAGTACCAAAGGCGAACGGCGCTCCAGGGAAGAATGGCTAACACGTTGGCTGCATTCGATACTAGAAAAAAAACCAAGCGGTCTAACCTAACCCCCAGGGCGGAACCCAACTGAAAGGCGCTAGACGGACCAAGGGCAAGCGAGATAAAGAAAGCAGCTGGTCCTATGTGTAAAACCTTGCCGTGGGAGAGTCTTTCTCCAATGAGAATAAAGAAAGTATTTGGGTAAGACATGAAAGGAACTCGCCCTTTGACACCAAGGGATAAGAGCTGATTGTTGGCGATGACTTGGTGAAGGGAATCTAAGAGAGAAGGTTCTCGAACCGAGTTTTTCGAGCTCTGGTTATGGAAGAAGGAACCGAGAAGAAGGTATCAGCAACAACTGATTTATTATGGGACAACTCATTATGTTCATATCGATCTATTATGCGCCTCTACATCTAGCATTGGGTAGACCTCATACAATAACTGTCCTAGATCTACCATATATTTTGTTTCATTTCTTCGGGAGCCTTTCTTAGTGGATTTACAGCTTTACCGCTTGACTTGCCTATCAACTGTTAACCCTTTGCGCGAGTCTCCGTGTTATTGAATCAAAAGAAAAGAAGAGAAATGAAGGGAGCTCTTAGAAAGGTAACTGAATGCGTATCCGGTGTGGCACTTGACTTTCAGGAAGATATGTGGGATATCGCTAAATGGAGTATATCTCTAGAAATAGAAATTCCGTTTGAATGAACATATGTCTTCCTTCCCAAATTTCAAGGGTGGGATTTGTATTTTTTGGACGAAGTTATCTCATTGTCCCTTTTTTCCCTGATGGATGAATATTATTTTTTCATTGAATGCCTTCAAGACATATACTTAGATTTAATCACCAATGGTGCTTCTTCAGCCTTTTAAACCTTTTTTCTTAATTATTGAATTGAAGTAATATAAAAAATGAGCTGACAAAACGTCTGTTCACGGAGGTTGTTGTAGTTTTCGTAGTTGCAAGAGTTTCTTTCTCACTATTGGGTTGGTGTTAAGTGTACCGCTTGTGATGCCTATGCTTTGCATGCGCATCTCAATGTCCAAGATAAAAAGAACGAGGGGAAGAATCGGCGAGGAGAGTGTTCTCGAAGAGAAAATCGTGATGGAAAAAACGTGAGGAGAATTCTAAACTCGAGATGTTAGAAGGTGCAAAATCAATGGGTGCAAGAGCTGCTACAATTGCTTCAGCGGGAGCTGCTATCGGTATTGGAAACGTCCTTAGTTCCTCGATTCATTCCGTGGCGCGAAATCCATCATTGGCAAAACAATTATTTGGTTATGCCATTTTGGGCTTTGCTCTAACCGAAGCTATTGCATCGTTTGCCCCAATGATGGCCTNCCATTCCGCGGCACAAAATCCATCATTGGCGGAGCGAAGATCCCTCAAGAAACCATTTAACATTATTCGAGTCTTTTGAAGAAAATTTTATACATTTTGTATTTCAATGTTAATTTCAGCAAGTCGCTGGGGAATGTCAAGAATTTGAGCAGGGAGGGCCATGGCTTCTCGATATACACTGCCAGAAAATTTCCGTTTTTTGTTTTTTGTTGAGCACCAAGGCTCATCGAGCTTTCTATTGATGGAATATACCAGGCTAAATCTTCTTTTTAGAACCACAACCTAGTGAAGTAGGCGACAACTTCTATTAGGGTCTGTCTTAAGGCATTGACTCTCTAAAAAAAGGATTTCCTATCATTGCATGGGTTCCTTTTTGTATAAAACATATTGACTACAAATTGAACTAAAGAAAGAATGTTGACTGTTCGACAATGTGAAGGCCGCAATATTGACTCTTTCAAATCCACAGCAATCTCAAGTCACATGGCACCCCCACCAGGTAGAATAGTTGTGATATCCCCATCAAGATCCATCCGACGAGTCATCTACTTTAAAGGACCCTCCCCGCAGTCCTCCCTTCCTTGAATTATCTGGCCGTGCAATACTTATTGAATACAAAGAACAAAATTCATTTCGACCCCTTCGTAGTTCTCAATCATTTCGTGGCACCGGGCGTGGCTGAACCATCTGCGATGGGGGGAGCTAATGCACAGGGAAGACGCTTAGATAAAAGAATACGTTCTTGCATCGCTTTTTTTGTAGAAATCTCGACCAGCGAGAAAAAGTGTTTGGTCGAAGCCAAAAAGAGGGTGATCCACTTTATTCCCCAAGCCAATGATCTTCACTTCGCGGCAACAACAAAAACCACCATCTCGCTCTTTCCTTTCTTTGGTGCTACCTTTCTTTTCCAAGGGATGGGGTTGGGGTGTATAATAACTTTTTTTAGGATTCCCGGGAATAACTCATATGTCAATTAAGGATAAAATGTTGGAACCTCATGTGTAAGGATAAGGTAATGGAATTGATAGAGAAATTCATAGACCTAAATAGGATAGGAGAATTGATAAGGGGAATAAAGATGATGCTAGAGATCATACTGAGAAACAGAAGAATTCTGTATGGGTACAACAGATTGAATTAATAAGATTATTGAATCACTAGAACTACTTCGATATATCTTTTGTACTTTTTAGCCACAGAGTCTTTGTGAATCCATACGACTTTCATGCTTATTATCCTAGGTCGGAACAAGTTGATAGGATTCCCTTTTTTATGTCCCCATGTTCTCCCCGTGTGGCGACATAGGGGCAAAAAATGGAAAGAGAGGATGGGGTTTCTCTCGCTTTTGGCATAGTGGGCCCCCAGTGGGAGGCTCGCACGACGGGCTATTAGATCAGTGGTAGAGCACGACCCTGATAATTGCGTCGTTGTGCCTAGGCTGTGAGGTCAGGTTACCATAAAGACACCGAGGGATATCGCATGCGCTAGTTTCGGGGATATTGTTTACACTACTATTGGTAACAACTCAAAGTGCCGGAATGACTCTAGTGGTGCAAGCAAAGGTTTTAGTCTTGTCGAGTGAAGCAACCACTAGTCGCCCTTAGTGCTCCAAGACACCCTTTCGGCTTGCGTGAGCAACGACCCCTAGCGCCCAGAGAAAGCGCCTTTAGTGTTCCCGACCACCTGCATTTCGGACTTAGCGTTCCAAACAGCCAGTAGAATGACCGATCTGTGTTCAAAACAACCGATGGCGCATACTGGAAAGAAAAGTGTAGACAGTGAATGAAAATAGATCCTTGGTCTATGATACAAAAAAGGGGAAAATCCAGATCAAACTCGGATTTATCTTACTTAACCTTAAATTAATTTAGTTCGCCTAAAGGGAAGAAATTTTTCGAACCCTCGGTTTCAGTCTGAGGTTTAAATCTGACGAGAATAATATTCTACGACTAGCAATTCATTTATTTTCAAACCGACCCATTTACTATCTATTATTTGATTGACTAATCCTTTATATTGGAATGGGTGAAGGGTCAAATGGTTTGGTAATTCCTCATGAGGGGATGAATCGAGAGAAATTTGAATCAGAGCTCTGGATTTTTGTTCATCCTTTGCCGTAATAATATCTCGGGGTTTGCAGCGATAACTCGGTATATCTACTATAGGACCATTAACAAAAATATATCGATGGTTAACTAATTGATGGGCTGTGGGAATAGTTGAAGCCATTCCCAATCGAAAAAAGGATGTTATCCAAACTCAATTCAAGTAATTGTATTAAAACTTGACTTGTTGACCCCTTGGCTTTTCTGGCGATAATAACGTATTTAAGTAATTGTCGTTATGATTCTTTTCCACATCCTCATTCCTCTTTCTTTCCGGATACTTAAGCATCTAATGCTACAGAACCAGCTTTCCTAATCAATCAAATAAAATTAATGTGTAGGAACCTGCCATCATCGAACTGAATGTCTACCCTTCCCGCATTTGAAGACAAACTAATGTTTAAGACCTCCTGATTTCATGGAGATCTTTTATTCTCTGACCTTCGGAGATTACCCATATATGTATGAATAACCGTGAAGTTCGACAATCTTTTGAGGGGGGGGGGGAGGGGAGTCGACTGGCTGACAAGGAACTGACAGAAGGGGAAAAGAGGAGTGAAACCATGGAAGCCCGGGGTCAACGTGCGTTCGTTGTTGCCTGTATAGCTTTCTAGATCATAGATCTAGCAACGCATTCTAGGCACATGTCATTGGTATTGGATGTATCGTTAGGTTGTGCCGAGTCAAATCTGCTCCATTTTTTTTTCCATTGCAGAAAAGAGATCCCTTCCCCTAACCTCAAGGGGCACCAATCTCCCCTGGAAAAGATCTATCTGCGCGAAGCCGGCATATGGATAGAAATAAAGATGCAGGAAAGGCAAATGAAAGAAGAAAGAAAAATTTTCTTTGGGAGTTTAAGATACGTAGACGGTGAGTACGCAGTCGAACAACCGCTGGGGTTTCCAGCAGTGATAGCTGAACTAATCAGATGGGCCACCCCAAACCTACGCTGGCATTTAAATCGGAAATCAACATCGGGTCCCGGCTATCCGAAAAATACAGACTGAAGCGGAAGATCACAAAATGCAACACAACAAGGGGGTCATTAGACCGTAGCTTGCGCGAAGGAAGAAGATAATCAATTAGAATTGAGACAGGGAGGAGAGGTGAAAGAGAGATTTTCGAGCCTAAAAGCAGCAAGCTACAATGGCTCACAGGTCACTGTCCTGAGGAACACATACTCGTCCCCGGAATAGAAGTGTGCCATCCTGGCGAAGGGTTCTAGAATGGGTGGAATTCGTACGAGAGCGCCTACAAACCCAGGGACTCTCAACTAGGGAGTACAAAATCATGGTGCGGGACTTCCTCAATACCGAGTTGTGTTTTGCAACTCGAGAGTAGATTTCCTCCCTCTATCAACTCCTTTTTTATGGTCGGGAGGATCCACATTTCTTCATTGATCCACAAGACATGGATTCCATACTGAGGGTGCACCTTGAACCCTTATAATTCAATCACCTTGCTCTATGCCAGGTCTTAGTGCAAGGTGTTCTGCTATCGCCCTTCCTTTTTGGTTACATACGTGACATCGAATTCAGACATAAGCAGTAACCATCTTGCGGTCCTTCCTATTACATTAAGGTGGGTTTCTCGAACAAATAATTTTTTTGTAGGTCCATGGAAGCTATTAAATGTACTGGGTAAGACAACATGTAATGCCTCAATTTCTGCCTTACCCAAACCAAAGGGATGGTGATCGTGGGGACCTAGACTTTCGATCTCTTCTCTATGGCGGGAGCTTTCGTATCAAGAGTGTGTTGGGGAGGCCAGGAGCTGTGAAGATATGATTTTCTCGTTTGGATTATTTGATTGGGCTTTCAATGATAGCAAATTGACTTGGAGCAATAACAAACCGGTCAACATTGTATCTGGGCCAGACTAAGTCATTTCATTTAGTACGAGATTGCTTCACACCTCGCAGTTCTTACACCTCTCTCCTATCGAAGTTCTATTCAAAAACCTCACCCGAGAACTTGTATAGAGAAGGATTTCCCGCGACGCAGCAGTGAGGAAGTCTCATGGAGGGCACCCCTTTTTAAGGTAATTATATGCTGCCCCCCACACGAACTCTCTTTAACCAGAATCTTTATGGCTAAACCTTTTTTAATTGATTAAATCGTAAGTTGCATCCTCAACTTCTGGACGGGTTTGAGAGTTTGGTTCGACTGAGACTGTCTCATAGGGTTTAGAAGGGGATGGGAATGCAAATTTGGATGCCTCGTATCGTATGATAAAGAAGAGAGTTTTTACAATGCCCTAGAGCTATATCTTGTTGACAAAGTAGCTTTGAAGATGGGCTTCCTATGGGAAATAGGGAAGTTTAAAGAGATAACAAAGGCCTTAGGGAATATGATCTCTTTCTGCGTCTATTGATGCTTTTGAAAAAAGCCTTTGGTTTGGCTTGTTTAATTCATTCGTACGTAATCCAAGGGCTTCATACGCGGGATTTATTTGGAAAAGGAAAGTCAAGAGAAAAGGTGGTAGCTATTCTAGCAAGTCTTCTGCCTCCATGGAAAAAGTATTCACTACTGCTTACAACGCCTTCATTCACTCGTCTTGCTACTTCGGAACTGTTCAATTAATCGTTACTGATACTAGGCAGAGTTACTTTTCCTTTCTCCAAAGGAGATTTGTATTGTTAGAGTCGCATTCAACCCCGTCTTTTTTCCCTTTGGCTGGTAATCACATCGGCCATAAGGTGGTCTATCACCTCGGTTGGGGAGAAAAGCTTTTTTGTTGTTAAAAAATCCCTCTCCGCTTTATTAAACTCTTATCTTAGGCGAGAGCTCACTCAATTCCTTTGTTTCAATGGTTTGGAACCCTTCTTACTTTCTTTATTATATCGGAGATTTTTTTTCTCTTGGTTTGCTAACTCCATAAAGGGCTGGTGGGCGGGGGTAGAGCCTCTAGTGCCATTGTCGATGAATCAAAGGTGTCTGTTTATGGTTGGAATAGGAATAGCAAGAATGGAACTGCTATCGCTTAGATGATCTAATTGCCTTTGGTTTCTTCTAATGGCAGGCATGTGCCTCCTCTATTCCTGCTTTCTGGGATACCTCTTCATCTAGTATTAGATGATTCAATAGACGACTCTATTGATTTTTTCTCGGTGAAAAACAAAGGTTTGGAACCCTAGGATTCTTTCTCGTGAACTAGGTTCAGTCAAATAAATAGATGGATCGCCCTTTCCTATCCTGGAAGTTGATCCCCGTTGCCCAAAACCAATAAAGGTTCTAAGAGTTAAGTAAATGGTGGGACCTCCTTCCGGGAACTCCGACTAACTTATATTATTGAGCCTCTATCCTAGGGTTGGTTTTATCATCTGATCCTAAATCATTCAACAACCTGACGGCTTGTGCGCGAGCCGAATGACGTAGGTGCACAAGAGTACTTCGCGTTACAACCATCTCCTTTTTATAGGTTCTATGGACCGATATCTGCTGCTTCATCCGGGAGAAAAGAATCATAGATATGCCGGTCATTAGAAGGAAGAACCTCCATAAAAAGATTCCTCGTGTATCATCTGTAGCAAAACTATGAATGGGAGCTAGCAATCCGGATCGTATTGAAAAGGTTCCTGAGACACAACATGGAAAAGTAACAATATTAAGAAACGAGGTCCAAGTGATTAAGACACTTCTCGTATTCGGACTATCAAGATCGACTAAAGGAAAGTGTGGCTGGCATGGTAAAAGAACAAATCAACCACACTTTTCTGGACCCTTTTTTTGGGGAAAGGATGGGGGGTAAGGATTATCTTTCCCCCATACTACTTTACTCATTGGAAATCATTCCACGTACAGGGACAGGAAAAAAAAGGGCTGGAACTATAGGTGTCTGATACCTTCTTCCCTTGGTATGAGAAATTGGTTATGTAGGCTGACAACCTTTCCTAGGTTGTTTCGATCAGGCCAAATAATCGATTAGTAGTATGCCTGGGATTGCCAGAAGAACTTCCCCCTCTTGAAAACTGACTAATCAAATAAATGGGTAACTTTTTTTTTTATGAGGGTAGGGAGTTTTGGTTGGTGTGAAGTGTACCGCACTTTGGGTAGATCAAAAATTCCATTCTCTTTTTTACCATCTAAAATCAAAGAAAAGAAAGAAGGGCGAGTCTTGAGATATTTCTTTTGCTATTCTCCGGCCAGATCTAGGTGTGAACCAGGAGCTTGCCATTATGGAGAGAGAATTCCACATTGTCCTGGTCTCACGATGTGGATTCAAACCACTTCTTCTCCTTATTGTCGTGTGTGTTCTGTCGTCCTCCTCATTATAGTCCTCCTAGAATCTAGAGCATTTCGGGACTGCTGATCTTCTATAGTAGCCTGACCCTAGGAAAGAGACTGTAATCACCGCGGAGAATAAACATGTTGTGCCGGGTGATAGGAATCCTCTAAGGTCAGCTGAACAGGCTGACAATCGGCAAAAACTATTGAGCAAAGTTGCTAGCCTGAAGAGTGAGGCTAATCTATAACATCAACTGCAGAAGAATGAGGTTCGAGTTGATGAACAGGAGAAGGCCGCAATACATCTCCATCATCATTCTCCCTACGGAGTCGCACACTTACTTTGATTGGGATTTTTTTTCTTAGTGATTGGAAAGGAAGGCGCCTGGGTATGTTATAGAAAGGGAAGGCGGAAGCATCAAATGGTGAAGAGAGGCGGCTCGGCAGAGAAGGAATGGGAAATTGTCAAGGATGATTTATTTGTTGGTGGAACGAAGGGCTAAATAGCGAGAGTGATTCTCTGAGCCGATCTGGATTTCCAACGCCTCTACACACGTCTTTTTTCAGAGGTCTACAGCCATTATGTGGAATATACTCTTATGCTCCTTCCTTCTTTGAACCTTTTGGTATGTATTGCCCCCTAACTATAGATCAGATCAACCAAACAAGAAACTCAATTCCGTACTACTGCTGAGTCGTCGGACTTATCCACCAAGGGATTCGTGGAATTTCTATGGATTTCCTTGGGGGAAATCTACCAAAGCTAGGCAAATAGATAGACTCATTTCCCGATGCTAAGGGAGAGCAAGAAAGAAAATCAAATGATTGTTTTTTAACCAACGCCCTCTTTTGGGTATGCAGGTACTAAGAGTCCTACCCAATTTACTGTAGAAATTTTCGCGATCAATGATTGGACCATGCAAACTAGAAATGCTTTTTCTTGGCTAAAGAAACAGATTACCCGATCTATTTCCTTATCATTCATGAAATATATCTTAACTCGGATATCCATTTCAAGTGCATATCCCATTTTTGCACAGCAGGGTTATGAAAATCTACGAGAAGCGACTGGGTGTATTGTATGTGCCAATTGTCATTTAGCTAATAAGCTCGTGGAGATTGAGGTTCCACAAGCGATACTTCCTAATACTGTATTTGAAGACTAATAGTTGTTTGCTGGGTTCATTTTGCTCTCTACCTTCTCACGGTGGGATGGAAACAAGAGAGGTCAACTGGAGTGGGCGACTATAAATAGACCCGTGACTATGGAAGGGCCCTACTCTAATCAAAATACTAAAGGCCCCTACTGAAGATAGGTCACCAAACTATGACTGAGAGTTTCTCCTTTTGAAGCTCCAGTCACGTAGGGCGACCGGGCCAGGCCGAGTCAGAAAGGCTTTGATGACTCAAGGTTTATATTAGGGAAAGAAGAGTGAGGGGAAGAGGGGGAAGCCCTCTGCCCGATCATCCAAATCGCTCCAACAGACAGTCATGGAGGATTCACTCAAAGGAAGAATTCAAGTGAAATTTTTTTTAAGATCAAAGAAGATGCCTCCAACTACTTAGGGGAACCCACTCTTCTTCCTTGCGTTCGATTAGGGTCCCCTGACCTCCATTATCTCAAGTACCTCTCCGATTTCTCTGCTTGCTTTCATGTACGATATACAGATAGAATAGATGTTCATCGATAGACAAACATTCCATTGATTCTTTATTTTTGGGATGAAAAAGCCCGTCGATCCAAATGAATCATTCTTCTGGTCTCTCTTCGCTCCCCACCCCGAAACTAACCCACGGCACAATGCCCTTTCGTTTCGCGCGCGAGAAGGCAACAAATTTCAGTTCATGAGACCGCAACGCAGCAGAGTGGAGCAGCCGCGACACGAAGTTCCTTACCTCCTACCCGGCATGGGGAAAACATCGCTTCATCCGAAGGCGTACACGTAGAACTTAGTACACCGACAAGGAGATCCAATGATCCTCTTTTCAATCGTAGAAGGCCTGATTTATGCTTATTATCCATCCTTGTGGGAGCTTACCCCTATGGCTTTAGAACTCCCTCCCTCTTCTAAGGATAAATACCCATACTATCAAACTATAGCTCCCCTCTACGAGATGAACTCAACATAGAAGAGGGGAGGAGCGCATATTTCTTTTATATTAAAATAAAGAAAGCTTTTTTAGACTGCATTGTTAAAACCTATTAGTGTGATGCAGCGTGGCACTATCCTATCTTCGAGACTCATTTGTGTAAGAACTCGAGGGTGGATATTGCATGTGCCATTTCTGTCATCGACCATAATTCGTTTGACATTAATAACTAAAATGCGCAAAGTAATAACAAGAGCACCATAATGAGGAAAGGTCAAACCATGGGTATCCGACTCGTCGAAGATGATACTTTCTTCGAGGTCATCATATCGTTCATGGGTGATTGATTGTTTCAGCTTATGCGTGGTCATGAACTTCACGTTGATGATCGACACATCGTCGCCTCCACCGATGATCATTTGGATGGTGCGGGATGGAGAGGGTGGCTTTGGCGGGCCTTGATAATGTTCGCGTCCTCGAGCGAAGTTCACCCTTCCTTAGTCGTTCATCAGTTCTCTCAAATGCCCTTGGTGGATCATATTCATGAACTCTTGCCTTAAAGAGATGCAGTCCTTGGTCTTGTGACCTCGTTCTTGGTGGAATTCGTAGAAGGCATTTGACTTTTTAAAATTTGGGCCGGACTTCATCTTTTGTGGCCATTTCACCTTTGGGCCGAGCTTCTCCAAGGTGTAGACTATTTCTGAAGGAGAAACACAGAAATTGTGAGCGGATAGCAATGAAGGCATACCTCTTTCATTTTAGTGAGTCCCTATCTGTGGCCTGGATGGACCGTGTCCATGACGGGAGGATGGTATGACATTAGTTCTGACATATGGCTGGTGTCTTTCACGGTTGGGGTGCGGACCTGCATGGTCCCTTCTGTTGTCATTTCTGTGGTCTTTCCTCGACTCCATTTGGACCGAGGTCAACCGTTGGGTTGGTCCGTTGAGGCCATCCTTGTCAGCTCTCACCTCGACATAATAGGCGTTATGTATCTCGTCCAAAGTGGTAGGGGGTATTTCATGAGTTGGCTCAATATTTTTCTGGTCGCCCGCGAACCGCTCCTGTTCAGCCCATTTTGGAAAGCTTCTACCGCCATTCCCTCTGATACATTTGGAAGAGTCATTCTCACACGGTTGAACCGGGCGAGGAAGTCTCCGAGTCCTTCGTCGGGTGACTTTTTGATAGCGAATATGTCATTTACCCTTGCCTATGCTTTCTTAGCCCTGGCAGGGGCGGTGACGAACTTGTCGGCCATTTCCTCAAATATTTCTATGGACCGCGCATGTAATTGTGAGTACCACGTCAACGCCCCTCTAGTTAAGGTTTCACTAAACTTTTTCAGCAATATGGATGACACTTGTTCCTTGGCGAGGTCATTGCCTTTCACTGCAGTGACATAGTGGGTCACGTGATCCTCAGGGTCTGTCGTACCGTCATATATCTTCAAGTACAACGGCATTTTGAACGTTTTGGGTATGACATGTGGTGCGACCTCGTCACTATATGGTTGTTCCACGAACCGGCCGACATCCCATTTTGGCAAAAGCTTTGGGGCGCCCGATATCTTGTCTACCCTTTCTCGACGTTCCTTCATTTGGTCTTGGAGCGCATTGTTCTCGTTCTCCATCTCCTCCATCTTTCTCAGAATAGCTGTGAGGGTGTCATTACTTGCATCATTAAAGGTGTGAGTGATACCTGTTACAGGAAGAGGGTCGTGCTGCTCATCGGTCGCTGATGTGACGCCAACTCGTACATCTTCCCTGCCCGTCCTTTGGGCGGGTTTGTCGAGTATGCTAGTCAGTGTATTTGTTAACCATGCTTCTAATAGCTTTTTCACTGCTGGTGGTGCCTCTTCCGCTGTGGACGTGGAGGCCCCTTTTCCATTTGAGGTTGTGACGCTGCCATGAGGGAGGGGTGAAACACTTCGTCTAGGGGAAGCGTTTAGTGTCACATTCTCCTCGTCTGTTCCAATAACCTCATTGATGGTTTTTAGAAGGGTAGCAGTAAGGCTTGTCACTGGTTTCAGTCTTTCCTCTCCGTTACCTGCCATGTTAGACTATGTATGCAGGAAATTTTTTTTTGTGTTGTGTTGTTTTTTTTCTTTTAGATCTAGAAGAACTAATACTTTGACTAGGAAGTCCCCACAGACGTCGTCAAATTGTTTGACCAAAAAATGGGTTAATCCTTGGTTAAATTAATTAATGATTTATCGAGATGAGACAATTCTAGTTAGAGCTAATAGTTCTAGATTTATAACGAATAACATGAACAATAATATACTCATAAATAAATATGGACAATAAATGTGACCAGATGTTATATTGTGTAAAGAGATTAGGCAATAAATAACATTAAATGACAATAAATGTAAATAAAGGGAAATATTCATCCAATATTGAAGAGGGTGAAGGATTCCTTCCTCTTACAATGATGAATGACACGAGTAAGATAGAATATCCTGCACTTTCTTGGATCTGATGGAAATGACAATAGAATAGTTCACGCAAAAGGATGAATCTTGGTAAAAATTAGTTCTTTGTATTTAGAGGGTGTTTGGCTAAGTTTATAAGCTGGTCAAACTAGCTTATAAGTACTTTTTGGCTTTTCTACGCGTTTGGTAAAGTTAAAAGAGCTTATAAGTCAAGTGTTTATAAGTCAAAAATAAGCCAAAAGTCATAAGCTGGTCACCCCCAGCTTATGAGTTTTTAGCTTATAAGCACTTTAAGTTTGACCAAGATTTTTACTATTTTATACCTTAAAATATTCCTTTTTAGAACAAAACTACGACATCATCACTACCTCAAGTATTTTTTTTCAACCTAAACCCCCGGTCTCTTCAAGTCTACAATTCTCATAGGCTATTGAAGATAAGCAAATTCTCTATTCCTTTGCATATTTGTATCAATGTAAATGTGTATTAATTTTTGAACTGTATGTAATAAATGAGGACATATCAATTTTTTGGTGTATTGCTTTCTAAGTATTGTGGTGATGAAGACAATGTTTGTTTCTCTTCAAATATTTTATCCTATTTAGGTTTATTTTTTACTGAGAAACTTTTGTCAATTTATTAATTATTATAACTTATCATTATATGTTTATCATAAAATAAATTATATTTATCATAAAAATTATCTTATCTAAGCACAATTGTATTTAAAATATAATGACAAATAGGATATTTTGTATTTGAATCGATCTGGAATCTAAAATTTTGAAGAAATTACGCTCTTCCAAGTGTAGACAGTTCTAAGGTTGTTTAAGTCATTTTAACAGAAAAAGAGCTTATCAGCACTTTTTTATTAAATACTGCAGCAACTTAATATCAATTTCAACACTTTTATCCAAACACATAACTGCTTATTTATTAAATCAGTTTCAGCACATAAAAGTGCTTTTCAGCCCCTAATGCTTATCAGCTACTTCAAATCAGCTAATCCAAATGAGCTCTTACTCTAAGAGCTTATCTTTTTACAAATGTTCTTATCATGTGGAATCTTACATGCCTTTTTCCTCCTCTTTCTTTATATTTATATGGGATATTCCCAAAGGACCCTAAAAGTACAAACAAAGAGGATATTTGATGGAATATTTCCTCTGTGGATCCCAATATAAAACTAGCCGTTATTTCTAACTCTACTGCTTGACCTCGACCACGATCGGTTGTCGAGCTATTCGACTCGTGAAATTGCTGATCGACCACGATCACGCCACTCTTTACGATTTTCAAGTCACTCTCTTCTTCCACGATTTATTTCTCAATTTGATTTTGACCCATACAGAAAATAGAATAGAGAAGGAGTTTTTAGGAGTTCTATTATGGAAAGAGTATTTTGGGAATGAAGAAATTCGGGATAAAATACTAAATTTGAAAGGACTTGTATCAACAAGGAAATTTGCAAATTGACTTTTTATAAGTTGTAAGGGCTAATCTTAGGCTTCTTGAATTAGCTCTAACAAACACTTTCAGTGTGTGAAATAATAGTGTCAGTCAATCTTAATTTGAATTATTTGTAATTGATATAAATTCACAAACAAACTTGTGAGACTAATCGATCTTTCCTTCATTTCTTAGTGTCAGTCATCTTAATCTTCAGCAATAATATGATTGTGTTTTTCGTAACTAAATTACTTTTAAAAAAATGATGTTTACAGCTGGGTTATTGACATTTTCCAAGACCCCTGCCCCTAGTTGGTACTTATTAATTTAGGCTTGCAGTGACCTACAAAGAATGTATAACCCTCCCGAAGAGTTTCCATGGAAGATAATGGTCGTGACTGGTTGATCCATGGTCCTTGTTTTCTCTCTGTCTTGAGTGTTTCAATAATTAAGATAGTATTGATCATCTCTGTTTACTTTGCTCATCCATCTGCTAGACTCACCAAGTTCTGTAAACTTTTGTATTCTGGTGTAGCCTAAACATGTGGTCTGTTTTATTTATTGTAGCCTGTTCTAAACCTATAATTTGTGAACATCCTCAAGTAGCTATAACAGTCATATAGACTTTGTTGGTAATGTCTGATGGACTGTGTGGCAATACAAGCGAGTCGGATATGGGCGGCCGAAAATGGGTGGTGCAAAAATGGATAAATTATCCGATCCAATCCATATTTTATACGGATAAAGAACTAGTTAACTAGCGGATCATATGGATATTCATATTATCCATGACTTCTTGAATATGATCGTTTTTGGGAGAATTCCTAGTTTTCCAAACTTGAGGAACCTTAAATTTGAGGCTTTACAAATGTAAAAGTTAAACTTATTAGTTATACATTGGCAATCCGTTGGTTATCCTTTTTCTAAGTGGATAATATAGTTTTTATCCATCGTTTTTAAAAAGTTCATTACATAACCCATTTTTTAATAAATAATATGGGTAGATAACTGTTTTTTTTAAACCATTTTGACACCACTAGACTGTCCCAAGTGCTTGGTTCTACATATTGGTGAATAACTCATTAGATTTCCAAGTATATGTAATATTTTTTCTTACAAAGAGCTAGCTAGCTTTCCATTTAAATTAATTTTCCACTTCTTGGGAAATATTAGTAGGAGTACTTTAATGTCTTCTGCTGCCACAAAACCTCTCGGCTCTCATATGTGAGTCTACTGAACTCCTAAATTCACCTGAATATGGAAAACGTTGGATTAGTTGGATTGTACATTTCATGTTTCTTGCTTAGCTGCTCAGTTGGTTATTGATGAAGTTGATTTGTTGAGGATGCAAGATGAAGTTAGAGGCCCGTTGTCACGATCTCAATTTTTCTTCGTAGGATGTCGTGATGATACCTAGTTTCTAAGACTAGGTAAGTCATACATATAGAATATAACTGAAATAACGATAAAACTTCCAAATGCTCAACAACTATTATAAAGAAAAACTTCACAACTCAACATAAACGAACTTCCCAAAATCCGGTGATAACAAGTCACAAGCTCTACGAATAAGTACTGGTCATTCCTATACAACAATGTCTATAAAGGAAAAGAAAATAAAGTAGACTATATAGAGGGTGACTCCGAGGCCTGTGGACGTCGCCAGGTATATCTTGAAGTCTCTGAAACTGAACTCGTCTCACAGGTGCCTGGACTGGTATGAGGTACCTGGATCTGCACAAAAAGATGTGCAGAAACGTAGCATAAGTACGCCACAATGGTACCCAGTAAGTGCCAAGCCTAACCTCGGTAGAATAATAACGAGGTCAGGTCAAAGCCCTACTGGAATAAATAAGAAACTAAACAGATATACAACAATGTAATAAACATAACAATGGAAATGAAACAATAAGGAAATATACCAAGATTAGCTACGTTGAACTAAGGCAAATGCCAAGGAAAGCAAAGCAACCAAACACAAGTGAAGTAGCAAAAAGTATCAACAAGAATCACTACTAAGGTACCACCTCATAGTCTCATATCACAAAACAATTCACAATCTTTCCTTATATCACCGCGGGATCCTTGCATTTAGTTTTAAAAATTATTTTTTCCGAAATAGCTTCCCGCGTTTTAGCCCACCTTATCACACCGTGTGGCTTCAAGTAGTTCCCCTACTAGCAATACGTGTATCAAGCCCACATTATCTCAGCGCATGCGTTTCAACCCAAACCTTATACCACCGCATGCGTATCAATATCACGACGTATCACAAATCGCACCTCAAGCCCAATATCACAACTTGCCAAAGAAATCAACAATAATGGTGTTTCCACAATAATAGCCCATTGCTCAACTACAATATACACAAGAGTTTCAAAAATAACAATCGCAAGTGAATAACTCAACAAGAATAGTATTTCACTACTTAACAACTTTGCCTCAGTGTGAAGCACAACCTTTATACCTCAATACAAATTTGAATAATAAGTTATTCCAAGAATAATAATTTCAGGTATGGAACTCAACAGTTAAATAATGACTAAGTAATAGAGGAAACAATAATTTCAACTAGGCATGTAAAGGCAATTAACAAGTAAGAGGTAAGACAAGTAAATCATGTGGAGATAGACTAAAGATGATGAATGTAACATATTATAGTAACTCAATTAAAGGCATTAAAAGAACCTACATAGCTACAACCTGTCAATTATCATATTTAGCTCGTGTACACACTCGTCACCTTGTGTACACGGCTTCCACACATCACAATTAACACAAAACAACATCAATCCTAAGAGGTAATTTCCTCACACAAGATTAGGCAAGACACTTACCTCAAAACACGCTACTTAATCCACTAGTAAGCTTTTTCCTCGATTATCCAACTCCGAATGGCTCAAATCTAGCCAAAAAACTTCATACCATAAATATAAACTATAGGAAGCTGTTCCAAACAATAAAGTTACGACTTTTAAAGAGAAACAAAAAGTCTAGTAAAAAAGTCAAACCCGAGCCCATGTCTTGAAATTCGATAAAATTACAAAACCTGAATTCGATAGCGAGTCTAACCATACAAGATTTACTCAAATCCGACCTCAAATCTCCTTTCAAAACCCCAAAATTTAGTCTAGGAAGTTTTCACAATTTCCCCCAAATTTTCAACTCAAAACACTGATTAAATGATGAAAATAACAATGGATTCGTGTAATATAGCCAACACCGAGTTAAAATCTCTTAACCCAGTGATTTCATTGAAAAACTCTCGAAAAATCTCCACCAACCGAGCTCTCTAGGTCCAAAATATGAAAATGAAATTTAAACCCTCGAAGACCCCTTTTCTGTCCCAAAAATTTCGCATTTGTGGGCTAAGGATCGCATCTGCGACGTCGCACCTGCGGAAAAACCATTGCAGGTGCGGTTCCATCTTAAGTCCTGAGATTCCTCTTCTGTGGACCACTTTCTCGCACCTGCGAGCCCGCTTCTGTGGAGAAATCGACTACACCTGCGGTCCTGCCTAAGGCCTTCCCAAATTCCGCTTCTGTTGAAGAAAAGTCCGCGCCTGCGGAGGCGCACCTATACCCAGGTGTCCGCACCTGCGAACCCAGACCTGGATACCCCTTTCCTCTTCTATGGTGCATTCCTCGCACCAACGAGTCCACACATGCGGCCATTCCCACCGCAGGTGTGATGACACTAGAATGGCTAATGCTTCAGCAAAATGATCAACTCCAAATTTGTTCCGGATTCAATCTGAATCACACCCAGGGCCCTTGTCCAAATATACCAACAAGTTTCAAAATACATTAAGGACCTACTCAAGGCCAAAAAATCACATCAAACAACATCAATTCTATGAATCGCAACCCAATTTAAGCCTATTGAAACTATGAACTTCCGAATTCCAAAATTAATGCCGATTCATAGCAAAACAACTCCGATTGACTTCAAATTTTGTACACAAGTCATAAATGACATGAAGGACCTATTCCACTTTTCGAACACATAATCTAATTCCGATATCAATAAAGTCAACTCCCGATCAAACTTTCCAACCTTCTAAACCTTGAACTTTCTAACTTTCGCCAATTCATGACAAAACGACCTACGAACCTCCAATTCAACATCCGCGTACGATTCTAGGTCCAAAATCACCATTCAGAGCTATTGGAACCGTCAAAACTCAATTCTGGAGTTATCTACACAAAAGTCAAACTACGATAAACTCTTTCAACTTAAGGCTCCAACTTAGGGACTATGTGTCCCATTTCACTCCGAAACTCACCCAAACCAAAACCAAACACTCCGGATAAATCACATAACCATAATACAACATAGAAGAGGTAATAAATAGGGGATCAGGGCTAAAATACTCAAAATGACCGGCCTGATCATTACACTCGTTGTTCTCAATTTTAGTTTTGATCAAGGTGAGGAATTTGAAGAAAACTGATTTTAATTTTGATTAATGTGTACTACTGCAAAGCAAAGGCTGGTGGAACAAATATTTTTCATGCCATCAAGTGTCATCAGAAGATATACCTTAAGTATTTTTAGTTTCCGATTTTTTTATGTAGTTACCGATTGTTGATGATGTCTCAAGTGTGACTCCTATATCTATAACTTGTTAATATTAACTATATTATGTTATGTATATTTATACTAACTCATATGTTCTGTATATTTTCACTAACTCATTTTCTAGTTTGTTATAGTTTGAATTAGTCTTTGATGTTTCGGAGAATATCTAGGAGTAGTTATTAGTTCCTACTATGTGGGAGCTTCTTTTGCAGATAGTTGCCTACACTTTAGCTTTAGTTGGTTGTAATTTATATATTTAAAAGCCTATTGGCAGATTCAATAAGATTATCCTTTGACCTCTTTCTCATCTAAATTTTATATGGTATTAGAGCTTCAATAAGCTCCACCAAGTTAGATCCATTTCATTCCCTTTAAGCTTTCTCATTTATGGCTCCAGTTACCAACTCTGGTGATGTTGTTGTTGCTGCTGCAAGCAGTGCAGCAACCTCTGCCATCACTAATGTGGTACAATTTAATCCTGTTGCTCAATTACCTATTAAACTTTAAAGTAACCTCAATTTCCTAACATGGAAAGCTCAAAACTTGTGATGTTACTAAACGGGCATCAACATATGGGACATCTTGATGGAATCATACATGTTCCATCGCGTACTGTTACCCAAAATAATCTTATTGTCGCAAATCCCAATTATCAAATCTGGTTTTCTCAGGATCAATTGATTCAACAAGCAATGATGGCATCGGTCGATCCCACAATTGCTCCAACTGTTGCCACAACATCATCTGCTAACAAAGCGTGCGAACTCCTTCACACAGCTTACGCCAACAAAAGTCATACTCACATCTTTTGCTTGCGAGATCAATTGCTAAATACCAAGAAGGCTTCTAAAACCATTGCAAAGCATTAACAGGAGATCCGTTCTATCTCCGAACTCTCAAAGTTGCTGGTTCACCTGCCAATGACAAAGAACTTATTGTCAAAATCCTAAGTGGTCTTGACCCTGAGTACCACAAACTCTCTACTGCGATAAGCGCACAAGACTTTTCTTTGAGCTTTGAAGAATTATTTCACAAGCCACAAATTATGAGTTTTCCCCCAAACATCAAGATCTGGAAAAATCATCTTCACAACTTTTGTTGCCCAGAAGTCCATCACGCCTCCTCAATTCAACAGGAACAATCCTTGTTTTAACAATCAGCCATAGAAACCATTTCAGTCTTGACAATGGAATTCAAACAATCATCAATCGAATTCCAACAATTAGAAAAATATTAGACAATTTAAGCAATATGTCAAATGTCAGTTGTGCTAAAAGTTTGGTCACACAGCAAATGTTTGTCACTCCAAGTCACACAATCATCTTGAAGCTCAGGCTAACTTTGCGTCTGGCCTGCGATCGACTAGCAACTCTTGGGTTCTAGACTCTGGTGCCACTCACCATGTCACTACCGAGCCCCAAAACCTTAAAGAGTATACGAGAACTGAATAAATGTCCATGGGTGACGGTAAAACTGTTTCTATTACTCACACTGGTTCAACTCTAATTCAGGCATCTAAAACTGCTTTTAAGCTTTCTGATACTCTTTGTGCTCTAGAAATTAAAAAGTATCTTATTCTATTGCTAAGTTTTGTCAAGATAACCTTACATCTATTGAAATATTTTCTTTTACTTTTGTTGTGAAGAACCTACATACTCTGCAGATCGTCCAAGGTCGGAACAAAAATGGACTATATGAGTGGCCATATCTGCTATCCAAGACGCCGTCCATTCACCTTGCCTCCACAAAATCCCCACTTCAACTTTGGCATTGTCGATTGGGTCATCCCCACTCAACAATTTTAAATTTATTCTGAAGAAATTTTTTATACCTGATGCTAGCAAAGAAAAGTTTGAATTTTTTAATGCTTGTTCGTCTAATAAAGTGCATCATTTTCCATTCCAACGACTCACTCTGTCCAGTAATATTCCTCTCTAGATTGTCTTTAGTGATTTATGGGGAACATTGCCTATTTTATTTCTCGACAAAAAGTTATATTACTGCATTTTTGTTGATCAGTACACCAAATACACTTAGTTGTATGTACTTAAAAAAAGTGAGGCTACGTCAATATTCACCAAGTTTTATCCTTTAGTAAAAACTTTCTTCAGAACGAAAATTCTTCAATTTATACAGACAGAGGGGGTGAGTTCATCGGTCTTCAGCCCTATCTTCAGAAATATGATATTGAACACTTAATTTCACCTCTCTACACACCACAACGTGTTGCCATGGCTGAACATCAAAATCACCATATTCTTGAAACTGCTAAAACCTTTCTTCATGAAGCAACGTACCACCTGAACTCTGGTCTTTTGCCTGTCATTGTGTTGTCTAGCGTATTAATCGACTTCCCACTCTCATCCTAAATAATGCGTCACCCTGCCAAATATTATTTGGTTGATCTCCTGACTATGCCACCATACACATTTTTGGTTGTCTCTATTACCCATGGCTCAAACCTTATACCAAAAATAAACTTGAACCCCGGTCCACCCCGTATGTGTATTTAGGTATATCTCTCGAACCCACTATGCTTATATCTGCTTTGACCCAATCCATTCCAAATTTTTTATAAGTTGTGATGTCAAATATTTCGCAAAAGAATTTCTTTTTAAAAAGATGTTCACCCATTAACGAAAATATTTCACAATTACGTTGGGAAGTTGCTGACTCCATTGAGGATAATCCAACAACAATTCAATCTCCTCCCCTCTCTATTCCATCACTTATCCCACTCCCGGTAGAGTCCAACTCTCAGAATACTACGTATTCCTGTAGCAACGCTAACTTTAACAGCACCGGCCAAATACCAGCAGCAGCAGAGAAATCAGGTAATACGCAACTTCCTGCTCCTTCTTCTTCACAACTCTCTACCCCTTTTTCTTCATACAACACTGCTACAAATAAACCTTTGCTCACATATTAGAGACGCAAAACCACAGCTAGCAACATGCCATCCCAACAGCCACTCCCGACCATCAGAGAAGCCACTCCTCCACCCATGCCATCCCTACAAGTTCCAAATCGCACAAACCCATCGGTAATTGCTCCCTCCCCTGAAATACATGCTGCCCCTGTTCCACGACCGCCACCAAACCGAATTATAACTAGGTCCCAGAACAATATCTTCAAGCCAAAAAGTAAACTTCTTTTCTGACTCATTTGGCTCCTATCCCTGTAACTTTCAAACAAGTCAATAAACATGAAGAGTGGATACAAGCAATGAAAGTAGAGTATGATGCTTTGATAAAAACATTAGACTTGAGAACTGGTATGGTGAGATCCGTCCAAAAATATTATGGACTGTAAATAGTTTTTTCTGATCAAGAGAACAACATATGATTTTGTAGACCGTTTCAAAGCTCATCTAGTTGCTAAAGGGTTCATGCAGCGCCCTGGCTTAGACTTTCATGAGACATTGATGGTAGGCTATAATCTCATGTTTTAGTCGATTATTACATTCAAATTTACTGCACTTTAGTTGAGTTTGAGCTTTAATAGCTAGTGTTTTGCACTAATGGTGTGTTTTATGCTTTATAAGAGTGATTTCAAGCTATGTAGATGTTATGGAATGAATTCAAATGATTTGGAGCTTTGAAGTATGAGTAAAAGCCCAAGGAATTAAACCGGGATCGTGTTCGGGGATTAACAGATGATAGTGCAACGTAAAGAATCAAGCAGGTATATTATGCACTGTCTAGTAAAATACACATAACATTTCACTCAGAACTCCATTTGGGCTCCACAATTTATTATTGGGAAGCTAATTCAAAGGGCTACAACTTTCATGTTTTACGTTTTTTCAAATTCTCAATAGAATAGGGTGAAAAGTGTGTGGTCGCGCACTGGTTGCACTCTGACTGCGCATATATATTGGCAGAAAGTGTGAAAAGCGCACGGACAAGTGAGCGGGCACCCTTCCAGGTGCGTGGACGCGCACGTCTTGTCCGGGAAAAAATGTCGCTGTGATTGTTTGGGCCTGACCCTACTTGGTATATATACATGGAAAATGATATTTTGAGGACTTTTGACATAATTTAGACCTAAGGAAGCTAAGGAGAAGAGGGAGAGGCAAGAACACAATGATTTCACCATTCATCCCCAGTCAAGACAAGGTTTGGATGTTTTATGTTTTTCTTTGACTTAAATTTAATTGTAAAGAATTTCTCCATATCTATGGAGTAATTCTTCCTTAGGGGTTGATGGATTTGGTGTTTTGAGACTTGTTTGTGTATAATTAACTCTAATTTTTATGTATTGAATCGTTTTAGATGTTTTTATCGTTGCATCTATATTCACTAATTCATGTAATCGAGAGAGGCATAACTTATGATATTTTTGCATCCTATCTTGTTGGTTGAATTCATTAATTCTTCTTAGTAATCGAAAGAGGCAAGTTAAATTAATGTTTAGACCTAGTTAGGAGGATAATCGAAAGAAGTTCTCCTAAAGACTATTCCACTACGAATTCCTGCATATTTTCACTGAGCTTAACTTAGTTCATATTGCGAGGTTGAGACTTAAATGAGAGAGGAGTTTCTACTAATAAATCGAACTAAACCAAGTGAATTCGAGAGACTCACTTGAACATTAGAAGTGAATTAACTAGAGTTAAATCCCAAACATTTGTCTTGCACCTATCCCATCAACCCTATCTTCTCCCTATTGATATCTTCCTTTGCTTAATACTTTCTTTGATTGTCATTAGCCAATAGATTAGACTCTTAATTAATTTTAGTTATAAATCACATAAATCTCAACTGTTGATCATCTTGGATAGTAGTCTAGCTACAAACTATGATAATAACTGTTTAACTCCAATCCCTGTGGATATGATATTTTCTATACTATAATCGACTACGAAAACACTGTTTAAATCCAATCCCTATGAATACGATATTGTCTATACTATATTCGACTAGCGAGCATATTTTAGTGTGTGTTTCAAGTTCGTCAGACATTCAGTCCTATTTTTAAACTGACAATGGTCAAGTTGGTGCTATCTATAGTTGTGCAACGCAATTGGCCAATCCATCAACTTGATATCAATAATGCTTTCCTACAAGGAAAATGGATGAAGAAGTTTTTATGTCCCAACCCCGAGGTTTTATTAATCCGCAATTTCCAACTCATGTTTGCAAACTGAAGAAGGCTATTTATGGCCTCAAACAAGCCCCCCCCCAGCTTGGTGTTTAAAATGCATTTTGTTAAAACAGAATCCGACACCTATTTATTTGTATGAAAACATCTGGCTGTAACTTTTTATGTGCTTGTCTATGTCGACGACATCATAATCACTGGAAATCATTCACAAATGATTAAATTTGTCATCAATTCCTTGGCATAAAGATTTTCATTGAAAGATCTTGGTTATCTAAACTTTGTCATCAATTCCTTGGCATAAAGATTTTCATTGAAAGATCTTGGTTATCTAAACTACGTCTTGGGTGTTGAATTTAAGCAAGCATCAGATGGTTTCAATCTTTCTCAATCAAAATACATACTGGAAATTCTTTTCAAACTGGATACGGACAATTGTAAAGGTGTTTCTACTCCCATGTGTTCCAGTGTACCACTTCGAGTTGGTGATGGTTCCCCACCTACAGATGCCACGCGTTACCGGCGCACCCTTGGAAAGTTGCAGTACTTGTCCATCACTCAGCCTGACATCTCTTATGTAGTCAACAAAATTGTTGAAATTTATGCATGCACCGACTGATGATCATTGGAAAGCGGTTAAAGGAGTACTACGATGTGTCAAAGAAACAGTGAGTTCAGGACTTTGTATCCTTCGCAACTCTGAATCTAATTTGGAGTATGTATGCTGATGTGAACTGGGCAGGTGATTCAAATGACAGAATCTTTACATCAGGTTACATCCTTTTCTTTGGACCAAATCTAGTTAGTTCATCATCAAGAAAGCAACATGTTGTGGTTCGCTCATCCACTGAGACATAGTACAAATCAGTGGCTAATGCATTTTCGGAGCTCATTTGGGTGCGAAACTTACTGCATGAGTTACATGTCACCATTTCGAAGATGCCAACAATATATTGTGACAATGTTGGAGTTACTTATTTATCTCACAACCGTATGAAACATGTTGCTGTAGATTTCGCATATGTCCGTTCAAGCTCATCAAGTTCGTGTTACTCATATTCATACTTTTGATCAACTTGTTGATACTTCACCAAGCCACTACTTAAATGAGCATTTACTAGGTGTCGTTCCAAGTTAGGCATTCTTGCACCATGCCTAACTTGAGGGGGTGTATTAACTATATTATATTTTGTATATTTATACTAACTCATATGTTAAGTATATTTTCACTAGCTCATTTACTAGTTTGTTATAGTTTGAATAAGTCTCACAATGTTTTGGAACATATCGAGGAGTAGTTATTAGTTCCTACTCTGTGGGAGCTTCTTTAGCACACAGTTGCCTACACTTTAGATTTAGTTGGTTATATAGTTTATGTATTTAAAAGCCTACTGGTAGATTCAATAAGATTATCCTTTGACCTCTTTGTCATCTAAATCTTATAGTTAAGATCTTATTCCACTATATCTCAGAAATTATTATTGTATGATAAGAATGACTACATGGATAGTTTTACGGGAGCTATAATTAGAATTTGTGAATGAAGCATGAATTATTCTGCTGGAAATTTGTGAATTTTGAACTATTTGCTGTCCTCCTTTCGTATTACTCCCTTCGTTTCAATTTATGTGAACCTATTTCCTTTTTAGTCCGTGCCAAAAAGAATGACCTCTTTTCATATTTGAAAATAATTTTTCTTTATGGAATGATTTATAAACCACATAAAATATATATGTCTCTTTTTATTCAAAAGTCTTTTCTCTTTTCTTAAATTTCGTGCATAGTCAAATGAGTTCACATAAATTGAAATAGAGGGAGTATTTATTTAACATATTAACTATTTTTGAAAGTCATACAAATAGGACCTTTTATCCGATAAAAATAAAGACCTTTCACCCTACTTCAAAATTTCATTTTTCTTTTTTTTGGATGTCACGACCCCAATTTCCCTCCGTTGGATGTCATGATGGCACCTAGTCTTTAATACTAGGTATGCCAAAAACTTATTGAATTAATAACAAAATTCAACCAACAAATATTAGATATGAAACAAAAATTTCTATACAAAGCCAACAAATCCCAAAATCGGTAGTACAAGTCATAAGCTCTACTGAGTTCACTTGAAAATCTCTAAGTACTACTGTTCCGGAATAGAAACAAACTGTACATATTAACTTCCAAAGGTGACTCCCAGGCATGCGAGCGCAAGGGCATGTATACCTTGAAGTCTCCACAGCAATATTTGATCCTCTATCTAACAATCAACAGACTTCGAAGTACCTGGATCTACACAAAAATATGCAGAAGTGTAGTATCAGTACACCACTGCCGGTACCCATTAAGTATCAAGACTAACCTCGATGGAATAGTGACGAAGTACAAGTCCAAACACTCAGTAGAAAAAATAACATGCGCAGTATAGAAGTATAAAGCTAATAATGGGAAGCAGAAATCAGTAAATGGCAATAAAATCATCATGTGATATAAACGGAAAAGCAATAAGATCACTGTGAAGTATCATTGAAACCAAATAAGGAACACAAAGGACAACCAATTAGTCAAGTCGTGCTAACACAAGATTCACAACGAAATCACCCCGTGATACCTCATCTCATAGTCACAGGTCTCAACCCATCATCATATACTCACGGCACCTCGTGCCCACATCTCGAGTAACAACCGCACGGACAAATCACGTGCCAATATCTCAATCCACCCGACATGATCACAGGCTCACATTCACAATCCGCTCGGCGTGGTAACTGTGATCATGTAATTTTTACCTTACAAAAAAAATATATTCCTAAAAAATTAATAAATAAATTAGTGCTATTTATTTTTAGATTTTTTAAGGAGTTTTGGCAATTATTTGAAATTATTTGCATTTTAGTTGCATTTTTAATTTTTGAAGTTATGAAAATTAATAAAAAATATTTAAATCTTCATCATATTGCATTATTAGGTTTTTATTTTAATTTAATGCCTAATTATATAATTTAATTATATCATTAAAAGAAAATCACAAAAATTGTTATTTGTGACATTGTTAAAATTAGTAATTTTTCTTTTTTGAACTTAGGATTGACTAATTAGTTAAATAATAAGGGTAAATATCTAATTAATTTTACAAATTGAGATAACTTAGTACTTAATTAGGATTTAGTTAGCTTAATTAGATTTTTAAAAATTAATTAAAATAATTAGAGGAGTAATTAACTTAGGCCGGACTGGGCCAGTTCTAAAACCAGCCCAATCCCAAAATTTAAACAAAGACACCAAAGCCCAATACCCTTTAAACTGGTCCGACCCCTACTTGAACTAAACGGCGTCGTTTAGAGGGCCATGTAATCCTGGCCGTTGATCTTCAATAAATCCAACGGTCCGGAACTGGCTTGACATTTGGTATATAATTTCCTAACCCTCTCTTATCCCCCTATTTCAAACCTTACCCTTTCTCGCTGTCACGACCCAAAATCCACTAAGGGTCGTGATGACGCCGGACACCACTGTCAGGCAAGCAACACCATATAACTAGTAAATTCTCGTTTTAATATTTTTGAAATTATTTCTTTTTATATATTAGATAATAAATAATAAACTTCACTGAATCAATAATGGTGTCTTTACAAAGTTTATCTACCAAAATATTATGAAAATCATCTCAGAACATGTCACGACCCTAACTCCAAAGCCACGGGATCGTGATGGCGCCTAACATAATACTTGCTAGGCAAGCCGATGTTAGAAATTTACTAACCATTTACTTTTAAAGTTACTTACACATAATGGAACAATTCAAAATAAATACGAATCTAATAATAATCAGTTTAATATCATTATTTTATGCTAAACGAACTAGCTTTACTGAAAAATCATTATTTTTCTAAGTTTTCTCAAAAAAGTTAAAACCCGACCCCGGGCCAACTTGGTCCAAACTCGGGGTTCAGACCAAATTACGTTTACCCATTCACCTCCGAACCCGAATATGCAATTAGTTTCGAAATCCGACCTCAATTCGAGGTCAAAATCCCATTTTTACAAAATTCCCTAATTCTACCCAAACCATCAATTTTTACAATGAAAATCCTTGAATTTTAATTTAAAAGTGATGAAAAATATTGGGTAATTGAAAGAGTAGAGTTTAGAATTGATTACCAATACTTTGGGGATGAACTTTGGTGAAGAAAATGGTCTCTAGGGCTTGGTAGTTCGAAAAATTGGAAGAAAAAGAGTTCTGTCCGTTTTAACCACTGTTTTAATATAGCTAGGCAGGCCTTCATCACGTTCGCGTGGGCCTGCCCGCATTCGCATAGTGTAATGGGCCAGTGGCCTTCGCGATCGCGTAAGGTGGGCCGCGTTCGCATAGCAAAACCAGGCTCTCCTCCCCCCTGCCCAGCTACCCTCTGCGTTCGCGTAGCCCAGCATGCGTTCGCAAAGCTTTAACCGCCAGTGCTTCGCTTTCGCGTGAGGGTCTACGCATTCACATAGAAAAAAATGTCCCCCCAGCTATTTACACTACGCGTTCGCAACTGGGATGATGCGAACGCCAAGAAGAAAAGGACCGGGCACCAGAAAACAGCAAAAACCAGCAATTGTTTAAGTGTAAAACACCCTGTGGCCTATCCGAAACTCACCCGAGCCCTCAGGGCTCTAAACTAAATATGCACTCAAGTCTAAAACATCATACAGACTTGCTCGTGCGATCAAATCATGAAAATAACATGTAAAACTATAAATTAAACCTCAAACTCATCATTTTTCTCAAGAAAACTTTAAGTTCATTATTTCTCAACCGGACGTTCGAATCACGTCAAATAAACTCTGTTTCTCACCAAATTTCACAGATAGCGTTTAAATACTATAACTGTCACACCTTCTTTTCCCACTACCCCCGGATTAATGAAGGGGTAATAAGGGAGTTTTTCCACTTTAAGTGACATTATTCGGATTTGGGATTTATTTATTTATTTCAGAGTCGCCACCCGGTTTTTGACGATGTTCCGGGACACCGTGTTATTTAAAAATCCCAAACCGAGGAAATTTTGACTCTGTTTTAATTTGTCTGCGACCAGAAATCCGAGTAAGGAATTCTGTTAACCCGGGAGAAGGTGTTAGGCATTCCCGAGTTCCGTGGTTCTAGCACGGTCGTTTAACTATTAATATTTAGCCTAATTATCTGATTATTTATATGTTTTAAACCTATTGTGCTTTTAGCCTTTTTCATTTTTTGGCCGCTTTTATGGATTTATCTTGGACAAGTTACGATGGCGTACACTTGTTTGTTTTTGGACACATCGCAAACACGTTACATGAAATGCACCCGTGATTGCTATGTGCAATTTTATTTATTGTTTGGAGTTGAGGGTCGGGGGCACGAGTTGCCACACCCGAATGTAGTTTAGGGTAATTTTGAGGTAATATTTGATTGTAGTATTTGATTGTCTACTAAATTTCATACTAACAAAAGTATTCTTCAACCTATAGTATGTGTAGAAGATTGTTTTAAGCCTAAATTCACTTAGTCTAAAAGGACGGACATTTGGGCCATGGCCGCATTTTAGCCCAATTCAACCATTTAACCCTTTGGCCAATCCTAATTGTGGCTAGTTATAAAAGAGATAAAACTATATAATTCTATAAAGGAAACATGCCAACACATGGAGTTTTACAAGAGATTCAACAAATTACTAAGTTACAAGTTATACATTTTTTAAAAAGGTCAAGTGCACATTTTTAGCTATAGTAGAATATTGAATTAATGATTTTTCATCAACTTTAGGTAGCCTAGATACATGCCTTCATAAGTATTGAGTATTGTTTGATAGCGTTTATACATTTATTGTTGCGAATTCAGAAAGTTTGAAAGATATGAGATGAATCAAAAACGTTTTGGATCACACATTCCTATTTTGTATATTTTTCGAAAGTCATGGAATCTAGAGCGATTATTTTTTCAGAACCATAGTAAGTGTTTATAAGGAGACTAATCTGAATATAAACTCATGTGAAATGCCTTTAAATAGAAAATCTATATTTCTATATTTCGAATTTCAGCAGGGGTGAATTAAACAATTTTAAGATAGATCACATGGGGGTTTTGAGGAAAAGAGAACTGTATTGGGCCATTTTCAGTAAATTGGATCAGTTTTGAGAGAATTTCACATTAATAAGAAAACAGGGAAATAAAGCTAAATGCTAATTTAGAATGTCCAGTCCATATTTACAAACCTTAAAATCTGTAGAGACAATTACTTGGCTATTTACTATGAAATACAATTTCCCAAAAAAGGAAAAAATAACAAATGAATAATGCTAAAAAAAAAGAATGAAACATCAGTTGTTACTCCTGTGCGAGCTAACAGTACTTTGAAACTTTGAAACTTTGAAAAAAACCTGCATTTCGTCACTGATTTTAAACCCAAATAGCATATGTACACTCCAAGGAATGAATCTGACCATTATAAGGGTCAGATTTGATTCCTTTAGTGTTGTTTGACAATACATCTAAGCATATGTGGCCTAAGACCAATATTTAAACACTTTTATGGGGTGAATCTGACCATGAAAAAGGTCAGACTTTTAATCCCACCATGCCAACATTAACCTAAGTTTAGATCTCCATGGACACTTACTTACTGAGTCTCTTTAATGACCAAGAGGACACAAATAAGAGCATCTTAACTATAAGTCCAAAAATTGCTATTTGGAAAGTAGTACTAATAGGCTTTTAAGCATTCGCAGGATGAGTCATACCATAAAGGGGGTTTGACTCAACCTTGATGATGTTCTTACACCATTTTTGACAGAGTAGGTTCTTGCCTTTTATGGACTGAATCTAACCATAGAAAGGGGTCAGATTCAACTCCATAAAGGTCCTATTCATCTCATAATTGTTCTGTGATTCTGAATTTTTTTTTTTGGCATTTTTTGAGAGGGTGAATCTAACCATTTGAAGGGTTCAGATTCCCTACTCTAAAGCCCCTGTTGATTACCCATTTTTGTACCCTTAAAGGGTGATAAGCTACTGTTTAAGCACCTAATATGGGGTGCATTTGACCATTATAGAGGGTCAAATTCATCTACCCTAGTGCTGTTTCATAATAATATCTAGATTTCTAAGGCCTGAACCAGACCAATATTTAAGCATCTTTATAGGATGAACTTAACCATTAGAGGTTAAGTTCATTACCCTTTGATGCTGTTTTCCAACAAAACCTTGATTGCACAGTCATATAAAAGACAGTTTTAAGATGAAGCAGACTTATATAAAATTCAGAGATTAGAAACTAAACAAACATAATGTATTATTCCATATACATGCTTCACATCTTTGTTACATAAGTTTATACAGAAATGGGTTTAAACAAATAAAAAAAATACATATTCATGGAGGAAAGACAATAGATTTCAGATCTTCATATTGCATAAAAACAAACTCAGTTTTACATACCTTTAAAAGCAAGATAACAACAGAAAGCCTGACCAAATAAAGGTCAAGCAGATAGAAATCAGCAAAAGGAGAAAAACCCAGCAGCCACAAACAGCACCCACGAACAGCAAGAAACCCACAGTAAAGAAATCCAGAAAAGGATGATTTTGAATACCAAACGATTGAATAAAGACAGCAACAAAACCAGGTCCTTTAGGAAAGAAAACCACAGGTACAAGACAAACTAAGTTCAGATTGTTTTCACACTCCTAACTTCAATCCCTTTCTGTTTCTGTTTTTTCAAGTCTTTTACTAGTCAAAAGAGTTGTATTTTTCAGTCCAAAAGGTTCAAAGAAGAGTCAAAAAAAAAAAATCCCCTCTAGTGGTAAAAAGTGTGTGTATATATGGGGGCATTTGGGATAGGATATGCTCAACATATTCCTTATCCAATAAACTGGAAATAGTACCAATGCAGTTGTCACCTTTATCCTTTTGGGGACAACTGCCTATTTTCAGAACATTCCAGCCCTTATTCCCCTTTTGAAATTACTATTTTAACCTTAAAATATCTGATTTCTTGATATTTCCTTATTCTAGAAGGTTCTTGGGTTGTTACACCCAAGATTCCTCAATTAAAATCCTATACTAATCCTTAGGACATCCTAGAATTACTCTTTAGTAATCAGGGAATAATGTTAAGTTAGTAGGTTGATTAACTTAATATTTCAAATCA
>ML385001.1:33025-88905 GCA_005239525.1 Nicotiana knightiana
GCTCTTAGTAAATTGAGTGATTAATTCTATAAAACTGGACTTTTAACCTATTTTGATCATTCTAGGATCTTAGTTTGATTAAAGAAAGTTAGTTAGGTTAATAATTAGGTTCCTAGACTTGGTTTCCAACCATACTCACTAGTTACCTAAGTTTAGGTTAATTTCACTATTAGGTACTAATTCTAGTTTTAATGACTTGTTAATTAGCTTAAGTCAGTCAATTTAGTCTTTTAAACTTAGGTTCACTGATTTTAGGTTTAATTCAATCTAAATGTGACTAACTCTTTCATTAACTTAACCAAATCAGTCCCCCAATTATTCTTTACTTAATCAAGTGATCTCAAGAAATGACCAACACTGAGAGACATAGGCTAAAATCATAATAGACGAGCTAACAAATCAGTTTGACAATCAGAAATGGATTAAGAAAAAAAAAGTCAAATAATTCAAGCGCAATCAAAAGGGAAACATAATTGATCGATGATTAATAACTAAACTATTATCAAAGGCTAAAGAACTGATTAATAGGAAAACTAACTCTAACAAATGATTCTCATTCCAAAATGTTAAACTAACCGGAATGTGCATGATAACAAGGATCAAAATCTAGATGAGTCAAAGAAAAATGAAACAAACAAGGAAGAACAGAGGCAGATACAGTCATATATGCACAGAAAAATGGTGATAAAAAACAACCTAAAGCAAATCATGTATATTACTAAATGCACACTAACTAAGCATAATTATTATACAGTGTGTTTGGACCCGAATCAAATCAGTGATGCCAAAATAGTGATGAACATGTTCATGTTTTCATACTATCAGCAAAGAGACAAAAAAATAAACAATAAATATAAAAAGGGAAAAGGAAATACCTGTTAAAGGGTTTGGTCGGAAACAATAGATGTCGCCGGACCTTGCCGGACTCCGGCGGGGTTTGAAAATAACTTCAACCCACATGAATCAATAGCCCTCAACGACAGCTATCGATCCATTAGGTAGGAGCTATTAAATATCTTCAAGTCGATGGGTAGGGGGAAAGCTAGGGTTTCTGTTTTCAGATCTAAAATTGAAAGCATTTGAGTGGTTTTCTTAAGAAGCTAACAACATGACGGGGTTGAGGATGAAGAGAGGATCATCTGGTAAGAATTTGATGGTATTTGGTCGAGTTCCGGTGGCCGGAAGGCGGTGGGATCCTGGGGGCGGCTAGGGTTTCCTTTAGAGAGAAGAGAGAGAGAGAGACGGACGAAGGGGAGGGGTGTAATACTTGCAAATGAGGGGGGTGGGGTTTGGTTAGGACATAGATATACTAGAGGGGGGNGGTCGTTTGGGGGGTGCTGGGACAGGCCGGGTAAAGGGATTTGGGCTGGGTTGTTCGTTTGTAGGGATTGGGTTTGGGCCTAGGTAGTTTCAAGCCCAGGTCCGAAATTGGCTCTTTTTTTTTCTCAATTAAATAAAAAACCTAAATAAGTCCAAATCTAATTTAATCCAACAAATGTTAGCAATTAATTTTAAACCTTATTTTTCGTCTATTTACATATTAATTAAGAATAAAATAACCAATTATATATTCTTAATTAAATATATGATTTATCGAATAAAAATGATTAATTTTTATAGTAATTAGTTATTAAAACTACATTACGTTAAATACTCGTCACTCGTCTTTTATTTAATTAATTATAGATAATAACTTCATAATTCCTTGATAATATTAATGCGAAATTTTTAATAATTTTGAAAGATGAATTACGGATATGCAAACAATGCAAGTAATTCACAATTAATTACCCAAAAAACAACAAAATTCATAAAATCCATTGATTTATTGGGATTTTTATAGGATGATACGACGAGCAAAAATCACATGCTCACAATAACGAATCTGTACCAGGCTCCGGAACCAAAATACGGGCCCGATACCCATGGTTTCAAACATTAATTTTTTCTTTATTTCATTAATAATTGAGCAAGACAATTTCTTTCAAAAATTGATTTCTAAGGCTTGGGACCTCAGAATTCAATTCCGGGCATACACCCAAGTCCCATATTTTACTATGGACCTCCCGCAATCGTCGGAACACAGATCCAGGCCCGTTTACTCAAAATATTTACTCAAGTCAACTAAAACCAAACTTTAAATTCTAAAAATTAGTATTTCTTATATTTTCACATAAAAGCTTTCCGGTTCCACGCACAGACTGCACACGTAAATCAAGATAGTTAAAATTAATCTTTTTATGGCTAATAAGCCTAGAACGGAGTCTTAATTCATAAAATGACCCCTTGGGTCATCACAATCTCCACCTCTAAAACAAACGTTCGTCCTCGAAGGACATAGAAGATTACCTGAATTGGCAAACTAGTGTGGATATTTTCTCTGCATGTCCGACTCGGAATCCCAAGTAGCTGCCTCAACGGGCTGACCTTTCCACTGCACTCAAAATGAAGGATAGCTCTTAGACCTCAACTGACAAACTTGCCGGTCTAAAATGGCTACCGGCTCCTCCTCATAAGTCAAGTCTTTGTCCAATTGGACAGAGCTGAATTCTAACACGTGGGACGGGTCATAGACACGTGGAATACCGGATGAACTGAGGATAACCCTGGAGGCAACGCAAGTCTATAGGCTACCTCCCCCACTCTATCAAGAATCTCAAAAGGTCCGATATACCTAGGGCTCAACTTACCCTTATTCCAAAATCTCATAACACCTTTCATGGGCGATACCCGAAGTAATACTCTCTCTCCAGCCATGAATGCCACATCCGAACCTTACGATCGGCGTAACTTTTTTCCTAGACTGAGCTGCACGAAGTCGATCCTGTATAATCTTGACCTTATCTAAGGCCTCTTGAACTAAGTCTGTACCTAATAACCGAGCCTCTCCCGACTCAAACCATCCAACTGGCAATCTACACCGCCTACCATATAATGCCTCATAGGGGAGCCATCTGAATGCTCGACTGATAACTATTATTATAAGCAAACTCCACTAACAACAAGAATTGATTTCAAGAACCTCCAAAGTCAATAACACAAGCGCGGAGCATATCTTCTAGAATCTGAAGTACGCTTGGACTGTCCGTCCGCCTGAGGATGAAATGTTGTGCTCAACTCAACTCGTGTATCCAACTCTCACTGAACTTCCCTCCAAAAGTGCGAGGTAAACTGCATACCTTGATCAGAAATCATTGATACATGCACACCATGGAGATGAACAATCTCTCGAATATATATCTCTGCCAACCTCTCCGAAGTATAAGCACTTGCCACAGGAATGAAATGTGTTGATTTATTCAACCTATCCACAATAACACACGACATCGAACTTCCTCTGAGTCTGTGGGATACCAATAACGAAGTCCATAGTGATACGCTCCCACTTCCACTCAGGAATCTCTATCTGCTGAAGTAAACCACCGGGTCTCTGATGCTTATACTTCACTTGTTGGCAATTCAAATAACGAGCCACATAAGCAACAATATCCTTCTTCATCCTTCGCCACGAGTAGTGCTGTCGGAGGTCCTGGTACATCTTGGCAGCACCTAGGTGAATAAAATACTTAGAACTGTGAGCTTCTTCAAGAATCAACTCAAGAAGGCCATCAACAGTAGGCACACATATACGACCCTACATCCTCAAAACACCATTATCTCCAACTGTAATCTTTTTGGCACCACCGTGCCGAACTTTTTCCTTAAGGACCATCAAGTACGGGTCATCATCCTGCCGATCTTTGATACACTCGAATAAGGAAGACCGAGCAACTGTACAAGCTAGAACATGGCTGGGCGAAATATCCAACCTCACGAACTGATTAGCCAAAGTCTGAATATCTAAAACTAACGGTCTTTTACCAACTAGAATACATGCAAGGCTGCCCATACTTACTGCTTTCCTACTCAATGCATCAGCCACCACATTGGCCTTTCCTGGATGATACGATATTGTGACATCATAGTCTTTCAACAATTCTAACCATCTCCTCTTCCTCAAATCAAGATGTTTTTGTTCTAACAAGTACTGGAGGCTACGATAATCCGTGTAAACCTCACATGGCACGCCATAAAGATAGTGCCTCCATATTTTCAATGCATGAACAATGGCTGCCAACTCTAAGTCATGGACAAGATAATTTTTCTCATGAATCCTTACTTCCGAGACACATATGCTATCACCCTTCCATCCTGCATCAATACTGCTCTAAGCCCAACACGGGAAGCATCACAATATACCGTGAAAGATCCTGAACCTGATGGTAACACCAATATCGGTGCTGAAGTCAAGGTTGTCTTGAGCTTCTGGAAGCTCGCCTCACACTCATCCGACCATTTAAATGGGGCACCCTTCTGAGTCAATCTCGTCATCGGGGCTGCTATAGACGAGAACCCCTCCACAAAACAACGGTAGTATCCCGCCAAACCCAAGAAGCTCTTGATTTTCGTGGCTGAAGTGGGTCTAGGCCAGTTCTTGACTGCCTCAATCTTCTTAGAGTCTACCTAAATACCCTCTGCTGATACGATGTGACCCAAGAAAGCTACTAAATCTAACCAGAATTCACACTTTGAAAATTTTGCATACAACTGATTATCCCTCAAAGTATGGAGCGCTATACGGAGGTGTTGTTCATGCTCCTCCCGACTGCGGGAGTGTATAAGAATATCATCAATGAACACAATTACGAAGGAATATAGATAAGGCTTGAAAACTCGATTCATCAAATCCATAAAGGCCACTGGGGCATTAGTCAAGCCAAAAGACATCACCAAAAATTCATAGTGCCCATACCTTGTCCGGAAGGCTGTTTTAGGAACATCGGACGCCCTAATCTTCAACTGATGGTAGCCCGATGTCAGATCAATTTTTGAAAACATACTATCACCCTGAAGTTGATCAAATAAATAATCAATTCTCGGCAACGGATACTTATTCTTGATAGTAACTTTATTCAACTACCGGTAATCTATACACATTCTCATTGATCCATCCTTCTTCTTTAAAAACAAAACCGGCACACCTCAGGGCGAGACACTGGGCCTAACAAAACCTTTATCAAGCAGGTCTTGCAAATGTTCTTTCAATTCTGGTAGAACCATCCGGTATGGAGGAATAGAAATGGGCTGAGTGCCCGGAGCAACATCAATACAAAAATAGATATCCCTATCAGGTGGAATCCCCGACAGGTCTACAGGAAACACTTCGAGAAACTCCCGAACAATAGGCACTAATTCTATTGAAGAAATCTCGGCATCAGAATCACGGATATGAGACAAATAAGACAAACATCCTTTCTCAACCATGCAACGAGCCTTTGCGTAAGAAACTCTGCTAGGGGAATGACCAGGAGTCCCTTTACATTCTAACCGAGGCAATCCCGACAAAGCTAAAGTAACTGTCTTGGCGTGATAGTCCAAAATGGCATAATAAGGTGACAACCAATCCATGCCCAATATGACATCAAAATCGACCATGTCAAGAAGAAACAAGGCTACACTAGTTTCAAGACCCTCAATAATGACTACACACGAACGATATACACAATCTACAACAATAGCATCCCCCACCGATGTAGACACATAAACATGGACATTCAAAGAATCGTGGGGCACAACCAAATACGAGGCAAAATAGGATGACACATAAGAATAAGTAGATCCTGGATCAACAAAACTGAAGCATCTTTATTACAAACTGAAATGGTACATGTGATAACTACATCGGAGGACTCCGCCTCGGGTCTAGTTGGAAATTCATATAATCGGGGCTGGGCCCCACCACCCGGAACTACGTCACCGGGAGGACCCCTGACAGGTGGCCCTCCACCTCTAGCGGGCTGGCCTCCACCTCTAGCATGCTGACCTCCGCCTCTAACATTCTGACCTCCACCTCTGACTACCTGACCCATATCCCTGGCTGGCTGGGCAGGTGGTGCTGCAGCTGGTGCCGGAACTATGGCACGAGAATTCTGGTACTGAGGCTGATTACCCAAAAATTTCGGACAAGATCTCTGAATGTGACCATACTCACCACACTCATAACAACCATCCTGATACTGAGACTGACCCTGACGAACCGGCTGACCACGATAATAACTCTGAAGAGGAGGTGCTATGAGCGGGGCTGATTGATCAGAATAAGGCAAGTAAGAGCCACGACCATCTGAAGCACCATAGGACATCTGAAGTGCTGAATTAAATGGCCTGGAAGAATGGCCTCTACCCTGTGTATCTCCACCTCCCGACGAGGCACCGCTAAATCTACCGAAATGGCATGGTCTCTTGTCTGAACTCTGACCTCCCATCTAGAGAACCGTCCCAACTCTCCTGGCCACATTGGCTGCATCCTGAAATGAAATCTCTGTCCCTGTCTCCTTAGCCATCTGCAACCTGATGGGCTGGGCAAGGACCTCAATAAATCTCCTAACCCTCTCTCTCTCAGTAGGCAACAAAAGAATAGCATGCCGAGCCAAATCCACAAAGCGATTTTCATACTGGGTAATTGTCATGCCACCCTGTTGAAGACGCTCAAACTGACGACGCTTCTCTTCTCTGGTAGTGATAGGAAAAAATTTCTCCAAAAAGAGGTGAGAAAACTGATCCCAAATCAGAGCAGGCGACCAAACTGGTCTAGTCAACAAATAATCCCTCCACCATTTCTTGGCGGAACCAGTCATCTGAAACACCGCGAAGTCGACCCCATTGGTCTCCAAAATACCCATATTGTGAAGAACCTCATGACAACTGTCAAGATATTCCTGAGGATCCTCTACAGTAGCACCACTGAAGTGAACAGGGAAAAGCTTGATGAACCTGTCCAATCTCCACAAAGCATCGGTGGACATAGCTGCCACATCAACGGGCGGCGCTGGAGCAACTAGCTGAATTACCCCAACTGGATTGGCTGCTGGGGTCTGAACCTGAGGAGTAATCTGATTAGGAGTGTGGGTAACAGGAGTCTGGACCCCTCATGCACTCTGGGCTACACTCTCCATAAGGCCCACTAATCGGACCAAAGCATCCTGAAGTACTGGGGTAACAATAAACCCCTCTGAAACCTGAGTTGGTCCAGCTGGAATGGTTGGGCTGGATACCCCCCATCAATTTCAATCTGGGGCTCCGCAGCTGGGGCTGCAGTATAAGTAACGGGTTGAGTCCGTCCCCTACCTCGGCCTCTGCCCCTAATAGGAGCTGCTGCTGCTGGAAGACCGGATTGTTGGTTAGCGGAAGAAGAAACACGTGTTCTCGACATCTGCGAGAGAGTAGAAGAGTTCAATCAGTATTTGAGATACCAAGAATCGCACGACATAGTCAAAATAAAAACTAAGTTTGTTCCTAACTTCATAGCTTCTGAGAGATAAGTACAGACGTCTCCGTACCGATCCCTCAGACTCTATCAAGCTTGTTCGTGAATAATGAGACCTATGCAACCTAGTGCTCTGATACCAACTTGTCACGACCCTAATTCCCAAACCACGGGATCGTGATGACACCTAACATAATACTTTCTAGGCAAGCCACTGTTAGAAATTTACTAGCCATTTACTTTTAAAGTTACTTACACATAATGGAACAATCCAAAATAAATACGAATCTAATCATAATCATTTTAATATTAATTTATGCTAAAGGAACTAACTTTACTGAAAAATTATTATTTTCCTAAGTTTTCTCAAAAAAGTTAAAACCCGACCCTGGGCCCGCTTGGTCCAAACTTGGGGTTCGGACCAAATTAAATTTACCCATTTACCCCCGAACTCGAATATGAAATTAGTTTCGAAATCAGACCTCAATTCGAGGTCAAAATCCCATTTTTACAAAATTCTCTAATTCTACCCAAACCCTCAATTTTTACCATGAAAATCCTTGATTTTTAATTTAAAAGTGATGAAAAATATTGGGTAATTAAGAGTAAAGTTTAGAATTGATTACCAATACTTTGGGGATGAACTTCGGTGAAGAAAATCGTCTCTATGAATTGGTAGTTCGAAAAATAGGAAAGAGTTATATCCGTTTTAACACTGTTTTAATATAGCTGGACAGGCCTTCATCGCGTTTGCGTGGGCCTACCCGCGTTCGCATAGGGTAATGGGCCAGTGGCCTTCGCGATCGCGTAAGGTGGGTCGCGTTCGCATAGCATAACCAGGCTCCCCTACCCCCAGGCCCAGCTATGCTCTGCGTTTGCGTAGCCCAGCATGCGTTCGCGAAGCTTTAACTGCCAGTGCTTCGCGTTCGCGTGAGGGTCTACGCATTCGCATAGAACGAAAATGACCCCCAGCTATTTACACTACGCGTTCGCGGCTGGGATGATGCGAACGCCAAGAAGAAAAGGACTGGGCACTAGAAAACAACAAAAACCAGCAAATTTTTAAATGTAAAACACCCCGTGGCCTATCCGAAACTCACCCGAGCCCTCGGGGCTCTAAACCAAACATGCACGCAAGTCTAAAAACATCATACAGACTTGCTCATGCGATCAAATCATGAAAATAACATGTAAAACTATGAATTAAACCTCAAACTCATCATTTTTCTCAAGAACATTTTAAGTTCATTATTTCTCAACCGGATGTCCGAATCACGTCAAATAAACTCCGTTTCTCACCAAATTTCACAGATAGCGTTAAAATACTATAACAAATCTGTACCGGGCTCTAGAACCAAAATACGGGCCCGATACCCATGGTTTCAAACATTAATTTTTTTCTTTATTTCATTAATAATTCAGCAAGACAGTTTCTTTTAAAAATTGATTTCTAAGGCTTGGGACCTCGGAATTCAATTCCGGGCATACACCCAAGTCCCATATTTTACTGTAGACCTCCTGGGATCATCGAAGCACAGATCCGGGTCCGTTTACTCAAAATCTTGACTCAAGTAAACTAAAACCAAAATTTAAATTCTAAAAATTAGTATTTCTTATATTTTCACATAAAAGCTTTCCGGTTTCACGCCCGGACTGCGCACGCAAATTGAGGTAGTTAAAATTAATCTTTTTATGGATAATAAGCCTAGAACATAGTCTTAATTCATAAAATTACCCCTTGGGTCATCACAGAACCCGGTGTCACAAGTTCATGAGCAAATTCTAGGAAATAAAGTACAATATGATAACCATCCGGAATACAGTTGGACAGAAAAGAAACACAATACTCTAAAAGAGACTCTGCTGGCTGCGGGTCGTCTCGAGAGATGCAGCTCACCTAAGTCTCTGTGTCAACCATGCCGCTGCGCCCAACGAGGCCACTAGATATACATGTGCATGTGCAACAAAAATGCACAACAAGTGTAGTATGAGTACAAAAACAACGTGTACCTAGTAAGTATCCCGCCTAACCTCGAGGAGGTAGTGACGAGAGGTCGACTTCGACGCTTACTAGTGGTCCAAATATTGAAGTACCAAAATATGCACAAATATGAATTTTATAAGGAAATTTCAAATTTGATAAACAGGAAGCAGGTAAAAAATTCCTTTAACAATAAGAGATTTCCCAAAAGTTCATATTTCTTCATTTAACAATTCATCTGAGGACAAGGAAGAAATATCATTACTCATAAATTTTCCAAGCAGCAATACAAGCATGCGCAAATCATGCCGAGGACGTATGGCCTGATCCAACAAAATAATAAAATGTGCACTGCCGAAGGGTCGAACGACGCGAACCATAGATGCATCTATTAACCTACCTATGCGAACGGCCCGCTCCCATGAGAGTAGTGGAAAGGATCACCCCGATCGCGGAATAAAATTGCAATGCGGTTACGTATAAATAAAGAGTTACCCCGCTCGCGAATCATCATGTGACGCAGGTACTCATAGATACACACCTTCAAACAGTCAATCAAGACTTCATCATGAAAACAATTGCGCAGGAAATTTACAAATTTCTCCTTTAACGGTTAAGAAAATAATGTTTAATTTTTTAAATTCATTTCCCAAGTTCGATATGATTTAAACATTTTTAAATTGACAATAAAGTTACAAGTACGACAAGTAAGCATGCTTTTGGATCCTAGACTACCTGGACTTAATCATTTTAGTAGCTACTATCAGACTCTCGTCACCTCCTGCGTACGTAGCCCCCCCACAAACAGTAGTGCATAATTAATTATTTCACCTATGGGGACAATTCCCTCTTACAAGGTTAAAAATGAGACTTACCTCGCTCCGAAGTTCCATAACCGGCATCCAAGCCCTCCTGACAATTGAATTCGATGCTCAACGCTCCAAAACTAGTCAGTAATCATGCAAACCCATAAATGTATACTCAAATTACTCATAACAATTCAATTTATAACAATTCCTAACCCAATCGCAAAGTCAATAAAAATCCCCCCTCGGGCCCACGTGCCCGGATTCCGAAACTTTTCGAAGATAAAGTTTACCCATAACCTCATGAACTCAAATATATAATTTATTCCAAATTCCATGTCCAATTTCGTGGTCGAAATCCAAAAATATCAATTTCTAGGTCTTTTACCAAAAACTCACAATTTTCACTAATTTCCATGTTCAAATCCATATATAATCATGTATTTAACTTAATACTTGCGGAATTACTTACCTCATAATAGATGATGAAATCCCCTCCCTTAAAAGGCTCCAGAATCACCCAACCAAAGTAAATATGGGTGAAAAATGGCAAAACCCCAATTTTTAAAGAACACGCTGCCTCCAGCCTTTCCGCACTTGCAGTCACTTGACTGCTTCTGCGGCTCCGCAGGTGCGGCCCCACAACCGCATCTGCGGTCATTCACTAGGCCCCCTTATTCCGCTTCTGCGCTTCTCCTTCCGCGGGTGCGGTCCCGCTTCTGCGGCAAAATGACCGCATCCGCGGTCCCGTCCTAGTCCAGCCACTTCCGTTTCTGCGGCTCCGCACCCGCGGACAAAACCTCGTAGGTGCGGTTACACCATATGACAACAGGCTTCAGCTCTATCCCCCAACTCCAATCCGATCCGTTAACCACCCGGGATCCACCTTAGGCCCCCGACACCCTGTTTAATCACTCCAATCAATTCCAAAACACATTACGAACCTATTCGAGCCTTCAATCGCATCAAACATCGCCAAAGCCATGAATCGCACTCCAATTCGAGCTTTATGAACTTTCAAACTCCAACTTCCTCATTCGATGCCGAAACCTATCAAATCACATCTGATTGACCCCACATTTTTCACACAAGTCACATTTGACATTATGGACCTACTCCAACTTCCGAAATCGAAATCGGACCCCGATATCAAAACGTCCACTTCCGGTCAAACTTCTTGAAAACCCTTCAATTTTTAACTTTCTCCAAACGACTCCAAAATGACCTAGGGATCTCCGAATCCATTTCCGGACGCGCTCCCAATACCATTATCACCATACAGAGCTATTCCCCGACTCGTGCACCTACCCGAGCTACCACAACTCAGCTGAGCACATTAGCTCGAGCAAATCTGAAGACATTCTCTCCTATTCCGACAAATAAGCTTAGAGCCCAATCCTAACATCCAGAATTCTCTGCCAGGACTGCCTCCAACATACGAACATCGTATCAATCACTACACAATGCACCGAGACATGATTGCATACCTTTGCTGAATTCACACTATGCACTGCATAACACACATGATGATAACAACATCCTCTAATAACAATAGCCGAAATTCCATCAATCTAATGCTCCCAATGCACCTCATGACATATATAAATCATGTTCTAACCCCTTGCAATACCTCCACGACAGAAGAGATGTGTAGAAATTCATAACCAATTGTCGATTCAACAAATCATTGAGTCTATACTTATGACAAGAACCATCACCTCATTCTGAACCATATAATGATCTTTTCTCCTTAATATACTTCATATAATCCGATTGCATTGATCCCGGATTCCATACGCTATAAAACTCAAGCACAACTGAGGTGCGATATATGATCTGAACCTCAAGAGCCATCTTGCTCACATAACACCATCGCTACGTGAAACCTCAACACATAAGAAATTTATCAAGCCGTTTCACAACTCACATGGCACAATATATCATTACATGAAATAAACGACGACGAAACAACATCTATCACCCGAATACTCCTCCATGAGGAGCGCTATGCTAAAGTGAACATATCTGGCATGATATAGAGTCCATATTCATATTTAAATTCATTCACAAACCTCAAGCCGATCTTGGTCGCACCATACTAGGCTAATAACCTTTCAAGAGTCTATAATAACCCCCTTTTTTTCCCATAACACACAAGAAGAACCACCATAATCGGGACAAGCTTCCACAATCCACAACCAAATGAACCGAGTGACCTCTAGGTATAATTCCTCAAATAAGCAATATTACCACTGTCACACCTCCTTTTTCACCCCCGTACGGGTAATAAGGGAGTTTTACCACTTTAAGTGACAAAAATCGAAATTGGATTATTTATTTATTCAGAGTCGCCACTTGGGATAATTATTATGGTGTCCCAAGTCACCGGTTTGTTTTAAATCCCAAATCGAGGAAATTTGATTCAGTTTAAAGTCTGCGAACCAGAAGACCGGGTAAGGAATTCTGTTAACCCGGGAGAAGGTGTTAGGCACTCCCGAATTCCGTGGTTCTAGCACGGTCGCTTAATGATTCATACTTGGCTTAAATTATCTAATTAGTCATTTTTGGGACCTTTGTATATTTTACCTTTTACCACTTTTAAGAAATTATCCTGACGCGTACGTGTACTCATCTTATTCAGAGCGCTAAAAACTATGTCACGCGTACGTGTACATAATTAATAGCCCTTAATATTAAGACTATTTTACCAAAGTCACGCGAACGTGTACCTTGGTTTAATTTTAAAAATCGACGCTCATATCATGTCACGCGTACGTGTACACAATCATGATAGTAAATTAAAAGGGCGCCTAAAATACTAGCTATGTTCATTAATAGTTTTTCCTAAATTAATTTGGGGTTGTTGTGAGGCTCAAGGCTTATGGATTGAATTTATTTGATGAAAAGAGTATTTTTTTTTAGGAATTAAAATTACTAAAATTTTTGGACATGTATAAGGACCTATTAAGACAAACATCTGGATAACAACAATCTAAACACGAGGAACCAAAATGCCAAATAACCACCTAAAAGAAACGAAACAAAGGGAAAGACATTCATGGCTAAACTTCAATATCATACAAAGTTAATAGGAAATAGCAGCTCACAAATATCATGCATATCCTTCTCAAATACATACACCCTCTTACTGTTTTCAATGGTTTTGAGCCTCAAATTTTAAAATTATTTTTTAGCAAGTTAATCCGTGATAAACATATTATAAGCAGCAACTGGAAGAGATAATCATGAAACCAAGGAAATATTTTATCCAGGCACATAAAACTCCAAAGTCACGCATCAATTAGAAATAAGATAAGCTAAAATTGGACCTTTCAATGTAGCAAAGTTCTTTCAGATTTGAATAATGGCAAAAACCCCAATTCAAAAGTACAACAAATCCTCTGTTTCGCTTAAAAGTGAAACAATGAGCTCCGATTGCAAATCATCTGAAGTTGAACCGTGAACGAAGTTCGACCAAGAACTCGTCAACGAATTCGAGCTCGACTATTTTTTTTAACAGTGATGAAGACGAACTATTTTGTAGCTGAAAATTGATGGAAAATCAGCTGGATTTGAGGAGGAAAAAGAGCTATTTTTTTGGAGGTCCTTTAAGGGTGTTTTTGGAGCTGTAGTCACTGGTTTTCATGGAGTTCCTCCGGATTTCATGGTATTTCTGGCGAGTTTCTGTCTTCCCCATTTACTATCATTGAGTGTATGATGGTGTGAGAGAGGAGAAGAGCGAAGGTGAGGCTAGCGACTGTTTTGGCGAGGGGAAAAGGAAACGTCGCCGGTCACTACGCCATAGACGGCGGCGACGCAGCAGTGGTTGGGTGTGTTATGGGTGTTTGCAGTGTTCAAGAGGTGGGGAAGAAAAAGAGTCTTAGGGTTTTTATATATTTTAGGGGGTCTTCTAGGTTAAGGGAGTGTGGGCGTAGGAGTCGTGGGCTTGGTCTGAATTGGGCGAAAGACTAAAAATGAGATAAAACAACCCAAAACTCACTTTTCCTCCTAAAATAATATAAAATTTATAGTATAAAATATAGAACTAATTCTAATTAATCAAATTAAACAATATTATATTACAAAACTATTTTTGGTATTTTTTCAAGATTATACAAAAATAAAAATGGGTTAAGATAATATCTTTCTAAAAATACTTAATATGAGAATTAAATAGAGAAATATGGAACTATTTTTGTAATTTTCAATTTGTGTGCTTAAAATAAAGTAAAATAGTCAAAACTAGTAAAAATAGTGATATTAGGCCTAAACTAAATATTTAAATGCTAAAACATATAATATCTTGGGGAGGGTCAAAAATTACGCGTCTACAACCATATTCTCCATACTTGGTTTAAATCTTCAATCAAGCAAGTGACTACATGTCACACTTATACGATCTTCCCGTGGAATACCCTTCCACGACCTCACACACCAGGTAACATGTCTGCACCTCCATACTACCGGCCATACAAATATTGTAAAGCAAATCAAGAATCCGCAACCAGAACGCAAAGCCTCTTACGCAAACACCAATCCCAGGTGATGCTAAAGACAATACCAGCTTACTCTAAACATCCAAATCCCTTTCCTGCTCATCCGAGCTCGTGACATTCTTTCCAACCCTGAACCGCAACCTTGATCCTCACTTTCAAATTTCATACCGCTCACTGCACCTAACATGACAATATGCGATAGCACAAGAATTTCATCATGACTCCTGAACCACTAATAGGGTAAACACTTCATCTTATAAAAACTTTTTACCTAACCCATTCCAAGAGAACCATAACAACACACAAATGAATTCTCATAACCGTAGAACATTCAAATCCTCAAGTAGTAGTCTAAACCACCATAACCCTTCTGGGATCCGCCTATGCATAACAGGACAAAATACTTGGATATTTCCAAATAAAATCGATTACGGCAGGCGTCAAGCCTCGCAAGTACTGTCACAAATCACATGCATAACTTGATTAAGTTGAAGGAATTGATCACCGCCACCATTATTCCAATTCAACCATGGCTAACCAATCTAACTTTTTCTAATTCATCCTTAACTTGCCTTAGAGATAATAATAACTCCATTCCTTACATCACAAACCTAAACCTGCACTCGTCTTGAGTGACCCCATTCCACGAGACCACATTGTCTCCAAAACCATGAACCGTTTCATACCCACCTTGCACGCACATTTGCATCTTCAACTGGTACATCCATTATGATAATTCCTCTACGATTCCGAAGTCATTTTCTCCTTTTCCTCCAAATGCTACTCCTCAAGTCGAAAATATAATAGAACATTCCATGCCTCTTATCAATAACTACTGTAAAAGCTCGATTCTTAACTATACCACGAGCTTGGAATCCTTAAGCACCTTATTTTTAATCTTTGAATTCACTAGGACCGTTGTTGAGAGTCACCCACTCTGACTTGGCCCAGAATATAATCAACTCCAAGGCTCTGCTGAGCCATGAACACCTATCTCAATGAAGCACCCGACTGAATCGCTTCCTTTGTAAATCACCTCTGTACGAAGCATAAATCCTGAATCTTCCCAAAGCCCGAACATGAGTCAATAAGGCCAGATATAACACACCTTTATAGATTCCTTCGCTCAAATTACCACTTATGTTCTTTTTCCTTAGCTGTATTAACTCACCAATACACTGATAACCCGAAACCTCGCAAGTAGATAACCTTGAAACCTAATCGTAGGCGGTGGCACTCTCCCACTTAGCTTGAAGCTATTATTACTCAACTCTGGAACCCACCAGGATGTTTTATTTATTGTTGACATGATCTTGCACAACCAACCCGCCAAATCCCTCGAAATCCTTCTGATAGCATTTCATGAATACTCTAAATCTCTAGCTACATTCACATATTCGACCTCTTACTTGATAGTCGATATAATTCCTCGTGAAAACTCCGACAACCGCTCGACCGCTGACCTGCTTACAGGATATAACCCACCTATGGAAATTAAATGCCGACATCAATAACCCATCATGAGCCCCTTCTCATTCAACAACTGAACCAGTCCGTTCACTTCTCGTGGACATCAACTAAATGTGCGACAATATCTTCGATTCAAAGTTATATTGTGTCATTCTTCGCATAAAGCAACTCCCTTTCTGTCGCATCAAATATCCCGCCATATAATAGCTAATATTTCAAATTAAGCACGTGGACCCAATCACCATCCACTAAAATCCTCAAATCACTCTAAACTTTTCCTCAAGGTGCGTAGTTCCCTTGCCACTAAACCCATATGCTACTCTGCCACTCTCCCTCTTAGGTCAAACTCACTCCCTTAAGCAACTTCTCGACTTTCGCTCCTTACACCCGGCCTTCTAGAAATTTAACCACTTCCTGACACTTCCCACGTGTCTTTCCTCATCCTTTACTGTCCAGTTGTTGCCTTAAATCAATATCTATCTCAGCAACACTTGAACCAACAGATCGCTACCACTTTAAGCCTTTCTGAAATCATTTTTCTTGAGCCGTCAACATCGGAAACACCGATACGATCCTGAATCACCACACCCCGTGATCTCTGACAGCCGCTTCCCCGAAAACATTTCACAATATCCCGCCTAAAGGCGAATTGAAGAAGATCATAACACTGGCAAAAACATTTAATCGAGGACGACGACACCACATCGCAGATGAAAATTCCACCACAGTTGAGAACACCAAGTCTCGTTACCCTATAAACCCAAACCTGAACATTTATAGTTCGATTGACTTTCCTCCACTGGAAACAAAAAACCGAATCTCTGAATCATGCTCTGAGTAAACCTTCTTTTAAGTCATTCACTGCCCCGACACATAGGCAAGCATCCTACCATCACATCAATTACTGTGCGATAACCGTTCATGAGCATCATAGTAACCTGTGCATAGCCTCAAATCTCTCATAAGTACAGTGATAACTTGGATTTTTGCCTCGTTTCCCATTCCCTTATATATGAATTTTGGATATAATGGTACACAAAATGGCTCCGAAAGCTTATACGTTGTGCTTGTTGCAGGATTGAAAGGCACTCAATCTAAAATATGCTCAAAACAGGAGTGAATCCGGCACAAAGATCAAACACAATCAAGCCAAAAAGGCCACCGCGGCCGCGGTCCGCATTTTGCGGTCCGCGGTGGAATTCCAGTGAGGTCGACAATAAGGCAAACATCCATCGCGGATGCGGTCGTCATTTCGCGGACCGCGGTGGCATTCCAGTGAGGTCGACAGTAAGGCAATCATCCACCGCGGCCGCGGTCCTCGTTTCACGGACCGCGGTGGCATTCCAGTAAGAGTGAGCTTGGAAATAATACAAGTTTCCACCGCGGCCGCGGTCCTCATTTCGCGGTCCGCGGTGGCATTCCAGTGAGCTCAAGAAATGATACAAGTATCCACCACGGCCGTTGTCCTCTTTTCGTGGTCCGCGATCGACCCTTACCAGAAGATCAGCAGCTCAACAGCATCATTGTCTTCACGGACCGCAGTCGTGTTTTCGCGGTCCGCGGTGGTCCCGCAAGGGTATTTTTGTCTAAAATTTTGGCAGACTATAAATAGACTATTTTGTAATTTCTTTACATATCTTGAAATTTCTGAAGTAGAGAGCACGTGAATATTTTAGGGTTTTTATCTCTTTAGCTTTGTTCTTGCATTTTTTAACATTGAAAACTTCAATTTCATTGTTAGGAATCAATTAAATGGGTTATTCTTCTTCTCTATCATTGTTTTCATCTTTGATTATGAGTAGCTAGACCCATTAGCTAGGGTTTTGGCTCAACCCTAGTGTGGGTATGTCATGGGGTTTTGAAATTAAGCTTGGAAAATTAATGGGTGTTGGCTATTTAGGCTAGTTCAAGGTTTTTATTGCTATAATTAGTGGTTGCAAACACTAATTGACCTTTTCATGACTTGGGTCTTTCTTGAGAAAGAAGACTTGAGTCTAGAAATTAGCCTAATAGGAAATTAGGGCATTATCAAGAGATTGGTAGTCCCAATCAATGGGGTTGAACCCAGAAATGGTCAAACCCTACTTGAGCCCTAATTAACGGGTTAAACCTCAAGAGAGTAACACCCTACCTAAGCCTGTATTGCTTGTTTAATTGGCACCCAATTGGCCTCGATAGGGGTAATTAGGGTAAAATCACTCAAACTACCAAGAGGTATAAAGTGATCACCTTCGTGCATTGGTTATAGTTGTATCCCTAGCCAATTCCCCGACCTTAGAATTGAACCCCGTTGTGTATCCACCTAGGCAACGGTCACGACCCTAGTGCCTTTATTAATATCAGAAAACAACAACAAAAACAAAGTTAGTCATTAATTAGCTTACAAACAATAGAATACACTTAGCATAGTTCAACACCAACAAACGAACAGAAGTGCAATTAGAGACACTCGACCCTTCTAGATCACTTATACACTCACTCCCATCATAGGCTCCCTGTGGATTCGATCCCGACCATTCGGGTAAAAGCTACACGATCCTTGCCTTCATACTTATATAGTAGTGTGGGTGAGGCGTGATCACTTTTTGGCGCCGTTGCCGGGGAGCTCTAACGGTGTGACTATCTTTGTGACTAGAAGCGTAGTGTGTTTTTCTTTCCTTCTATTTTTAACTTCCTTGTTTTGTTTACTTAGGTAAAATGGCCGATCCACTAGGAAATGTGATTCCGGGGGAGGAGGTGTATGACAATCAAGAAGATAAAATTAATCAAATTCCTCCACAAAGAAGAGGCCGACATGCCAATATACAGGATGATGTCCCAGACCCTCCCCCACCTCCAGCTCCTAGAGATGCTCCTCGGGTCCTTCTAAATGAGGGGTACGCTAGTGAAATAGTCCCGCCAAGGATTTGAGCGGGGAACTTCCAAATCACAAATGTTATGCTCACTCTCCTAGAGCAAAGAGGATACTTCACCGGATCCGCCCACCAGAATGCCTATAAGCATCTCAAAGGCTTTGTTGATACATGTTGGGGGAGTAAGCAAACTAATATGTCTGAGGACGTATTACGGTTACGGTTACGGTTGTTACCGTTCTCACTTAGAGGAAAGGCATTGGATTGGATTGAGCGTCTCCCGAACCATTCTATATCCACTTGGCACGAGCTCGCGGATAAGTTTATTGCAAAGTTCTTTTCACCAATCCACATGGCGGCCCTTCGAGATGAGATTTTGGAATTCAAACAAGAGCCAAACGAGCCATTACATGAAATATAGGAACACTATAGAACCATGGTCAAGGAGTGTCCTAATAATGACATGACCGAGGCTATGATACAACAAATATTCTACTGGGGAATCAACACGGTAAATCAATGTGTGGTCAACCAATTGGCCGGTGGTAATTTTATGAAGTTGACATACCCGGAGGCATGTGAAATTCTTGATGAAATGGCCGACACATCTTCGGCTTGGCAAAGTAGAGAAAATGTTCCTCAAGGGGAAACCGGTGTGAATAGCCTCCACAAGGAACTCCAAGAACAAGGGCAAGCAATTTCTTGGATCACAACAACCATGAACCAACTTGCTAAAGCTCAACTCCAACAATTGCAAGGGCCGAAGCAAGTAAATGCTATGGAAGGAGTTCATATGCAAGGAAACCAAAGGAGACCTTGGGGGAATGTTAGGCAAAACCATGGTGATCAAGGGCCGAGTGGTCATGAACAAGATGAAAGTTATAATGACCAAGATGAGGATGTTATGTATGCAAACAAATACCAAGGGCAAGGTAATATGCAAAACTGGGGGAACCAAAGGCCACGAAACAGGAACAATAACAATGCTAGAAATTGGAGCAATACCAATGATCATCAATGGAACAACAATAATGATCGACAATGGGGGAACAACAATGAATGGAATTGGAATGGAAGAAATAACAACAAAAATTGGGGAGGCGAAGGTAGTCGGGGGTCGGGTTTTCAAAGACCCCCGATGTACCAACAACCAAGCAACCCCCATCCATATCAATCTCATGGGAAAAGTTCTTCAAGCTTGGAAATGGGTCGGATAGAAAACATGTTCAAACATATTATGGAGAGAAATGCAGAATCCGATGCCCAGATATCCTCTCACACTACTTCTATCCGAAATCTTGAAGTACAAATGGGCCAGATTTCACATGCCTTAAACACACGCCCGAAGGGTGCACTACCGAGTGATACGGTAGTGAACCCCAAGGGTGGGAACAACAACAACACCGGTCATGCCATGGCGGTAAATACTCGAAGTGGAAAAGGTGGTGAAGCAAGTACTTCGGGGCAAAAGAAGGTTGTTGTTGATGATGAAGTTGTACCCCAAGATGAGCTACCAGTTGATGTGGAACAAGAAATGGATGAGCCAATTGAAGGTGAGGTAAGAATTGACATTCATGACAATGGGGAAGATTTGGGTAGAAATGTGAACCCGTCTAGGGAGCACATAATTGACATGCCGGAACCGGTGGCCCCAAAGGCACCATTGCCTAGGCCACCTCCTCCCTATCCTCAGAGATTGGCAAAACAGAAGCAAGAGACCCAATTTAAAAAGTTCTTTGAAATGATGAAGAGTCTTACCATAAGTGTTCCCTTGGTTGAGGCCTTGGAGCAAATGCCAGGTTACGCTAAGTTTATGAAGGACTTGGTGACTAAAAAACGATCCATGGAGTGTGAGACCATTAAGATGACTCACCAAGTGAGTGCTATTGTTCACTCCATGGCACCAAAACTTGAAGATCCGGGTGCCTTCACTATTCCTTGCACAATTGGGAGTGCAGACTTTGCAAAAACCCTATGTGATCTTGGAGAAAGGATAAATTTGATGCCATATTCTGTGTTCAAGACTTTGGGGATCGGACAACTTAGGGCGACCTCTATGCGTTTGCAAATGGAGGATAGATTAATGAAGAGGCCCCTAGGTATTATTAATGATGTCTTAGTGAGAGTGGACAAATTCATATTGCCAGCAGATTTTGTTATCCTCGACTGTGAGGTTGATTTTGAGGTCCCTATTATCTTGGGGAGGCCTTTCCTTGTCACCGGGAAGGCCTTGGTCGATGTTGAAGCTGGGGAACTTACATTCAGAGTTGGTGATAAAAAAGTGGTCTTCCATGTGTACAAATCTATGAAGTAGCCCAACAGAACTGAAGTTTGCTCTTTTATGGACCTCGTGTCCGAGGTTATTATTAACGATGCCAGTGCTATGATCCATGTTGATGATCCTGTGGAGTTGGCCTTGTTGAATCACGAGGACTAAGTGGTGGATGGTGTGCTTAAGAGCACCCATGCCCTTCAAGGCATGGGGTATTATTCTTATGCTCCTAGAAAATTGTCACTGGACTTGGAGAACAGGAAGACCCCACCAATAAATCCATCTATTGAAGAACCTCTGAATCTGGAGTTAAAGCCACTTCCTTCCCACCTCAGGTATGAATACTTGGTCCCTCTTGTACTTTACCAGTTATTCTTTCCTCTTGCCTAACCCAATTGCAGGTTGACTCAACTTTAAAAGTGCTAAGGAGGAGGAAGAAAGCAATCGGTTGGACCTTGGCTGATATTCGGGGTATTAGCCCCGCCTTTTGCATGCATAAGATCATATTGGAGGATGGATCCAAACCCTCTGTTGAACATCAAAGAAGACTCAATGAAGCTATGCAAGATGTGGTGAAAAAGGAGATTATAAAATGGCTTGATGCGGGTGTTGTCTATCCAATTTCGGATAGTGCTTGGACTTCTCCAGTCCAATGCGTTTCGAAAAAGGGTGGAATGATAGTGATAAAAAAGGATAAAAATGAGCTCATTCCTACAAGAACGGTTACCGGATGGAGGGTGTGGATGGACTACCGCAAGCTCAACATGGTAACCTACAAAGACCATTTTCCTTTACCATTCTTGGATCAAATGTTGGATAGGCTCGCAGGTCGGGCCTTTTATTGTTTCCTTGACGGGTATTTTGGATATAATAAGATTTTGATAGCCCCGGAGGATCAAGAGAAGACTACCTTCACTTGCCCATGGCACTTTTGCCTTTGCTCGCATGCCATTCGGACTCTGTAATGCCCCAACCACTTTCCAAAGATGTATGATGGCAATCTTCACCGACATGGTGGAGGACTTTCTTGAAGTATTTATGGACGACTTTAGTGTCTTCGGGGATTCTTTCGACGAATGCTTGAGTCATCTTGATAGAGTCCTTGCTCGGTGTGAAGAAACGAATTTGGTCTTGAATTGGGAAAAATACCACTTTATGGTGGATGAAGGAATTGTTTTGGGCCATAAGATTTCAAAGAATGGCATTGAGGTTGATAAGACAAAGATCGAGGTTATTTCAAAATTGCCACCACCTATTTCAGTGAGATGAGTCCGTAGCTTTCTTGGCCATGCCGGTTTTTACCGGCGGTTTATCAAAGATTTCTCTAAGGTGGTGAATCCATTATGCAAGCTGTTAGAGAAGGATGCTAAATTCAGTTTTGATGAGCATTGTATGCAAGCTTTTGAGCTCTTAAAACACAAGCTCACTACCACTCCCATTATCACGGTGCCGAATTGGAGTGCACCATTTGAGCTTATGTGTGATGCAAGCGATGTTGTTGTGGGTGTTGTGCTTAGGCAAAGGGTGAAAAAAGTGTTTCATCCAATCTACTATGCCAGCAAGATAATGAATTCTGCTCAATTGAAGTACACAGTCACAGAGAAGGAGCTTCTAGCTATAGTCTTTGCCATGGAAAAATGTCGTGCTTATTTGATGGGTGCCAAAGTCATAGTTCACACTGACCATGCAGCACTCCGGTACCTCATGACCAAGAAGGATTCCAAGGCAAGACTTATGAGATGGGTTTTGTTATTACAAGAGTTTGATTTAGAGATCGTGGACCGAAGAGGGAGTGAGAATCAAGTAGCCGATCATTTGTCCCGGTTGGAGGAGCAAGGACGTCCTTGTGACGGACTTGAGATCAATGATAGTTTTCCGGATCAACAACTCCTCTCAATGTCAATGAGATAAATTCCATGGTTCGCGGATATTGCTAATTTCCTCGTCACCGGAGTTGTCCCTTGTGAGCTCTCTTCTAACCAAAGGAAGAAGCTTCAAAGGGATAGCTTGGATTTCTATTGGGACGAGCCTTATTTATTCAAGATTTTCACCGATAGGGTGATCCGGAGATGTGTACCGAAGGAAGAGCAACTAGCTATCCTTGAGTCTTGCCACTCCTCACCGTATGGTGGTCATCACGGAGGGGTGAGAACTGCTTCTTAGTGCTTAGTTGTGGGTTCTTTTTGCCCACTTTGTATAAGGATTCTAGTGACCTTGTGAAGAGGTGTGATGAATGCCAAAGAGCCGGGGGAATTTCCAAAAAGGATGAGATGCCTTTAAATTCGATTCTTGAGGTAGATATCTTTGATGTTTGGGGCATTGACTTCATGGGGCCATTCTTGAGTTCATGTGGGAACACGTACATCTTGGTTGCGGTTGATTATGTGTCAAAATGGGGGGAGGCCATAGCCTTACCAAACAATGAGTCACGGAGTGTGATAGCCTTTCTAAAGAAGAATATCTTTACTAGGTTTGGAACTCCACGAGCCATCATCAGTGACGGGGGGTCACATTTTTGCAACAAAGCCTTTGACTCCTTGATTTCCAAGTATGGGGTCAATCATAAAGTCACTACCCCGTACCACCCTCAGGCTAGTGGCCAAGTTGAAGTGTCTAACAGAGAGATAAAGAGCATGTTATCCAAAACGGTCAATGCCAATAGGACCGACTGGGCTAAGAAACTAGATGATGCTCTTTGGGCTTACCGGACCGCCTACAAGACACCAATTGGGATGTCCCCATATCGCTTGGTCTTTGGAAAAGCATGCCACCTTCCGGTGGAATTGGAGCACAAGGCTATGTGGGCCTTGAAAAAGTTGAACTTGGAATGGGATGTAGCTGCAAATCTTCGGGTGGAGCAATTGAATGAGTTGGATGAGTTTAGATTCCATGTGTACTCCAGTTCGTCCTTGTATAAGGACAAAATGAAGTACCTACATGACAAATATGCTCGAGGTAAAGAGTTCAAGGTTGGTGATTTGGTCTTATTGTTCAACTCGGTTGAGGCTATTTCCCGGAAAACTCAAGTCAAAGTGGAGTGGGTATTTTGAAGTGGTATTTGTTACTCCATTTGGGGCTCTTGACCTTAAGAACAAAAGTGGTGAAGTCTTCAGAGTAAATGGTCACCGGGTAAAACACTATCTTGGCAAAGTTGATGACAGCCACGTGGTGGCATTTCTTCATCTCAAATGATCCCGGTAAAATGTGTCGTGTCGCGACGTTAAATCAGGCGCTTCTTGGGAGGCAACCCATGTGTCTTTACTTTCATTTATTTGTTTTTCTTGGTAGAATAGGTTTCACTTTTACATTAACTGGTTTTTGGATGTGTAGGATGATTTTGCAGGAAATTTGGCTGAGTATAGAAACAGAAGCTTACTAGAATTGACTTTGCGGCCGCGGTCTCCTTTTCGCGGTCCGCGAAGTCAAAAGGCTGTAATAATAGCTCACTGGAATCTACTTCGCGGCCACGGTCGATTTTTCGCGGTTCTTTGACTAAACCTATTTCTAGGATGAACACGGGCTACTGATAATCAAGGAAATAGAGATAAATGAGTAATAGATAATATTGCAGAAATATAGAAAAGCTAAGTAGATTGTATTTGAGAATCAGATGCCTTTACAAGCTGTATTCCCCTCCCTTATATAGGAGATTCCTTGATATAACGCACAATTCTTGCTATGATTGCCCATTAATGACTAATTATGACATTAATGGGGCGTTACAAAGGATAACGGTAATTGAGGTACGGTTACATAACGTACGAGTAATCAATTGTGGGTTCTTGAATCTGCCCATAGCTTTGTCCAGATTCATTTTGACCGTGTCTCTTCCCTGTCTTGATTAGGTTGAGTTTCCCGTGGCTGATGAGCTCGAGGGTTTATTGAATCGTGCCTCTTTGTACCATACCTCTTCAAAGAATCACATCCAGTTGTCGCATTCTCCTGTGTCCACATAACTAGCTGAGTTGTCAAGAGCAAGCTTACGTGTGAAACTCTTTTTTTACCAATAGAGAGAGGTCGGCTTCGACACTTACTAGTGGTCCAAATATTGAAGTACCAAAATGTGCACAAGTATGAATTTTATAAGGAAACTTCAAACTCGATAAACAGGAAGCAGGTAAACAATTCCTTTAATAATGAGATATTTACCAAAAGTTCATATTTCATCATTTAACAATTCATCTTAGGACAAGGAAGAAATATCATTACTCATAAATTTTCCAAGCAGCAATACAAGCATACGCAAAACATGCCGAGGACGTACGACACGATTCAACAAAATAATAAAATAGGCACTGCCAAAGGGTCTAACGACACGAACCATAGATGCATCTATTAACCTGTTGATGTGAACGTCCCGCTCCCATGAGAGTAGTGGAAAGGATCACCCTGCTCGCGGAATATAATTGCGAAGCGGTTACGTATAAATAAAGAGTTACCCGGCTCGCGAATCATCATGCGATGCAGGTACTCATAGATACACACCTTCAGACAGTCAATCAAGACTTCATCATGAAAACAATTGCGCAGGAAATTTACAAATTTCTCCTTTAACGGTTAGGAAAATAATGTTTAATTTTTAAATTTATTTTCCAAGTTCGATATGATTTAAACATTTTTGAATTGACAATAAAGTTACAAGTACGGCAAGTAAGCATGATTTTGGATCCTAGACTACCCGGACTTAAGCATTTTAGTAACTATGGACGGACTCTCATCACCTCGTGTGTACGTAGCCCCCCCCCCCACAAACAGTAGTACATAATTAATTATTTCACCTATGGGGACAATTCCCTCTTACAAGGTTAGAAAGGAGACTTACCTCGCTCCGAAGTTCCATAACCGGCGTCCAAGCCCTCCCGACAGTCAATTCGATGCTCGATGCTCCAAAACTAGTCAATAATCATGCAAACTCATAAATGTATACTCAATTACTCATAACAATTCAATTTATAACAATTCCTAACCCTAATCGCAAAGTCGATAAAAATCCCCTCTCGGGCCCACGTGCCCGGATTCCAAAACTTTTCGAAGATAAAGCTTACCCATAACCTCACGAACTCAAATATATAATTTATTCCAAATCCCATGTCCAATTTCGTGGTCAAAATCCAAAAATATCAATTTCTAGGTCATCTACCAAAAACTCACAATTTCCACTATTTCCATGTTCAAATCCATATATAATCATTTATTTAACTTAATACTTGCGGGAATTACTTACCTCGTAATAAATGATGAAATCCCCTCTCTGCAAAGGCTCCAGAATCGCCCAAACAAAGTAAAAATGGGTGAAAAATGGCAAAACCCCAATTTTTAAAGAACACACTACCTCTAGCCTTTCTGCACCTACGGTCACTTGACCGCTTCTGCGGCTCCGCAGGTGCGACCCCACAACCGCATCTGCGGTCCTTCACTAGGCCCCCTTATTCCTCTTCTGCTCTTCTCCTTCCGCGGGTGCGGTCCTGCTTCTGCGGAAAAATGACTGCATCTGCGGTCCCGTCCTAGCCCAGCCACTTCCGCTTCTGTGGCACCAAGGCTGCTTCTGCGGCTCCGCACCTGCGGACAAGACCTTGCAGGTGCGGTTACACCAGATGGCAACAAGCTTCAGCTCTATCCCCCAACTCCAATCCGATCCGTTAACCACCAGGAATCCACCCCAGGCCCCTGAGACCCCGTTCAATCACTTAAATAAATTCCAAAACACATTACGAACCTATTCGAGCCTTCAAATCGCATCAAACAACACAAAAACCATGAATCGCTCCAATTCGAGCTTTATGAACTTTCAAACTCCAACTTCCTCATTCGATGCTGAAACCTATCAAATCACATCCGATTGATCCCAAATTTTGCACACAAGTCACATTTGATATTACGAACCTACTCCAACTTCCGAAATCGAAATCCGACCCCGATATCAAAAGGTCAACTTCTTGAAAACCCTTCAATTTTTAACTTTCGCCAAACGACTCCAAAATGACCTAGGGATCTCCGAATCCATTTCCGGACGCGCTCCCAATACCAGAATCACAAAACGGAGCTATTCCCAGACTCGGAATCCCAAACATACATCGATAATATTGAAATCACTTTAACCCAAATTTATGAAATTCTTTCAAAAATGCTAACTTCCACAATAAGCGCCAAAACGCTCCCGGGTCATCCAAAACCCGATCCGAACATACACCCATGTCCAAAATCATCATGCGAACCTGTTAGAACCTTCAAATCTCGGTTCCGAGGTCGCTTACTCAAAAATCACACTTAAGTCAATTCTTCCAACTTAAACCTTCCGAAATGAGAATTTTCTTTCCAAATCAACTCCGAACATCCCAGAATTCAATTATGATCACGCGCACGAGTCATAATACCTAAAATGACGCTGCTCATGGCCCCATACTGCCGAACGACGTGCTATAACTCAAAACAACCGGTGGGTCGTTACACTCACATCTCTCTCTCTCAGCCGCCCCAAACCCTAGCCACCCTAATACCCTCCGCCCAAGCCGCCGCCAGAAATCGCCTTTAGCAGCGGAAAAACCTAAAATCACCCCAAATCCACCCCATTATCTCCCCGACTCTTCCTAAACCTTATCTCACAAATCCTCACCGCAAAAACCCCATGAAAAAAAATAGCAAATCTTACACCTAAAAGAGCCAGAAACCCCAGCTCCGTCCTAGCCCCGCCGTTGAAAATCGCCTACGGCGACGGTGGAACTCCAAAATCCTTCAGTTTCACCCCATACACTCTCCTCACCTCCCTGCACCTCACCCTACCAACCAAATCTCCAAAAACCCTACAAAAAATAACATATCTTAGATCTAAAAACCTGGAAACTATAGAGTCGCCGCCAGAAATCGCCTATGGCAGCGACAAAACGCTAAACTTACCTAAACTCTTACCAGACAACCACCACACCCCCTAGAACCCCAATCTACCCATAGATCCTAAAAATACCCTTTTGAAAACTCTAGATCTTAGATATGAGATTTCCAAAACCCTAAAATCCAACCTAGTCTGTATAATAATCCTCCTGCCAGTATCTCCCATCAGGGATCTCAGGTCCCAGATGGGTGTATTGGCATGAGGATTTTTAGCGGCTAGATTTCTTTTTTTTACAAGTTCTTAGGTATATTTTCTATTATTTTCTTTTTTCCCTTAATTTTTCTATTATTAGGTGATTCATTGTTATATTTTGTGTTTACTTTTAGTTGTTACTGTTTTTTTATTATTGTCCGTTATTTTGCTTTAATTAATTAATTAATTAATTAATTAAACGGACTTAGTTAGAAAAAAAGTGAAATCAATTTAGGGTATAACTTCTTTTTTCCTTTTTGCTTTACTGTTTGCATTTATTTTGATCATTATTATATGTTTTACCTTTATTAATTTTATGTTTATTTTTTTAAAAGTATTACTGTTTTGTTTGTTTATTTTTCTTTTATTTTATTATTAATCATCTTTTTTCATTTAGTAGTTGTTTAAGAACTGAGCATCATTGAAGTGGCCTGTTCCACTTGGCTCATAAATTGGGTCTATCTGCTAGACAGGCCCATAGCTTTGTTAAAAGCTTAAGAGCACAAGTTCCTTAGGCCAAGAGTCACATGACTTAGGCCTAGAACCAGTCTGGTTATGAGGAATTCCAAGGCCCTTAAAGGACAATTTTTGAAACCTTAATTCTGAAATTTTCCACAAAATGTTAGAAATTTCTAGAATATGGGACACCTGTCCCAATGCTGAGTAGGAAGGATAGGGATAATATCCCAAATATCTAGAAATTGGACAATTTTCCATTTTCTGAGATAAGAGGGTACTAGAAATTGGACAGCTGTCCATTTCTGTTGAGAAAAAGATATTTTTTCCCTGATTTTAGGGATGCTTACAGATTCCTTTTTGGCCCCAATTCCTTATCCCTTTCACTCTTTCACTCCATATAAACACTCCTCATTTTTCATTATAGAGACAGACTAATATTCACTTACATACGCACACCGGAGCACACAAATACACATACACAGAAAATTTTCTTAAAATTACCAAGTTTATACTACTTTTAAGTTCTTTACCTTTCCATTTTCCAAACTTCTGAAAACTAGTATTGGTGTTTCAGAAAACAAAAACAAAAAATTAGATTGCTTTCCTATTGGTTTTGTCAAGTTGGGACTAAGATCTTGCGTATTCTATTTGGTTTCCTGCTTGTTGTTACTCAAGTTTCAGAGGCATATTTTCTTTATTGGTTTGTTTTTTCTTGCTACTATCAAAGTATTTTCTTAGCAATGTAAAGTTTCATCTTGCTGTATCATGACTATGATTTGCTGGTTGTCAAGAATTTGTATTTTTGTTTGAATACTGCATCATGTTGTTTGAAGCTGTTTGGTTGAGAGTTGTGTGTAAATTCATGTTAGGTTCAGTCATTTACACTGTTTAAGTCATTCAAGTTATACTAGCTTTAGGTTAAAGTGCTCAAAAAATGCGAAAAAATCTATTTAAAGCTTCATACATTTATAAGATATGTATGTTCGTGTGTAATAGTATCAACATAAAGAATTTTTAGAAAATTTGTAGATTTGTTATCACTGTCCAGTTAAGCAAGATGTAATAATTTAGTTTTCTTTTTATATCCTCTTATGCAATGCGCTAGTTTAAATAGTAGCTTTACCGTATCGTTTAAAATAATTAAATATAGTAATTCTGATTCTATTAGTTTTCAAAATTATGAAAAGTTGGGTTTTACGAGCAAACTTAACAGCAATCAGGGAACATTTTCAGGCCCATTAATTAGGTCTATGAGATTGTACTCTAAGTTTTGACTAATAAATCAAATTGATAACCCGATCAAAGGCATTTATTCTTTAAGGTTTTAAATACACAATGAGTTTTTAAACTTATCACTTTAACACAAGTTAATATAAGAAATAGAAGACTTAGGAAATCAATAGGAAAATTATCAAGTTTAATCGGATTTTTTATTTACTTTACTTGTGTCCCAAACCCCTTTAGCTTCCTGTTTTAAAAGATAGATAACATATAAGTGAAATTTTACAATCGTTATTACAAATTTTAGTCTCAAACTCGTTCAAACAAATGCGTATTGGGCCAGAGCCGTTTAGACTCATTATAACCAGGCCCAAATTCTCTTTTGATTAATTCCATTCAGCTGTTAATAAAAATATGCATTTGGGCCAGAGTCACTTGGACTCAGTCGTACCAGACCCAGATCCTATTGGATCAAATTCATTTAGCCGCTCTATAACATGCATTGGGACAAAATCCCTTAGATTCGGTCAGGCTCAAATTCTTTTCAAATTGAATGCATTAGCTAGAACCAATAACAGATAATACATGTCTTGGGCTAGAGTTCATTTGGACTCAGCCTTTATCAGGCCCCAAACTCTTAAATCTGGGCTTGTTTGGCAGTTAATACATAGGCTTCCCCCATTTGATTCAAACAAATATATCAAATAATGTTGAACCTTCACACCTAGTTACACGATATAGGGTATTTAGCTTAGAGACATAAGCATAAATTTACGTACTCATAATCGAACTAATTATTACAATTATGTACACGTACGCGTGACATAGTTGTGATGCCAAAAACAAAACAAGGTACGCGTTCGCGTGACTATGGTCAAACGTTCTTAGTAAATAAAAATGGCTTAATCAAACACTTGTAAAAATGCTTTTAGGCGCAGTTTTAAAACTAATATCGTAATTGCATACATGTTCGCATGACGTGACTCCGATTCTTTCAAATGAATTCAAGTACGCGTTCGCGCGACTTTGACTATTTTTTTGTTAAATAAACTAAATGTCGTGAATTGTGTACACATACGCGTGACATGATTCTTGACACATCAAACTAAACAGGTATACGTACACGTAACTCGTCTTAAAATAATCCCTAAATAATCAAGTAATTAAAAGCGGTATAAGCTAAAATAAACATAGGTCCTAAAATGAGTAATCAGATAAAATAAGCCAAGAATAAATCATTGAGAGACCGTGCTAAAACCACGGAACTTGGAAGTGCCTAACACCTTCTCCCGGGTTAACAAAATTCCTTACCCGGTCTTCTGGTTTCGCAGACTTTTTAAACAGAGTTAAATTTCCTCGATTTGGGATTTCAAATAAATCGGTGAATTGGGACACCATAAATTATCCCAAGTGGCGACTATGAAATTAAATAAATAATCCCATTTCGAATAATGTCACTTAAATTGGAAAAACTCTCTTATCTCCCTCGGGAAAAAGGAGGCGTGACAGTCACAGGCTCACAATCACAATCCGTACAGCATGGTCACATGCTCACAATAACAATTCTCCCTGCATGGTCACATTCTCACAATAACAATCCCCCGGCATGATCACATGCTCACAATCAACATGGAAACAGATAATACAAGAACGCATGTGCACGATTAATAAATGTCAACTTTCATACTCATGAGCTAGTATAAGTGGCATGTTACAGTGTATGCTTGTGCGAGTGTACTACTACATCCCAAGTCAACAAGTAATCTCAAAAACATCGAGTAGCTCTTTGAAGAAACAAAAAAATCCATGCAAAGTGTATGACATACAGAACGGAAAGCACAACATCACACGAAAATCACCAACACAATGTCCCTGAGCCATCACATATCATCGTTGACATTGCCTCCCTTACCTCTCCGATAGCCACCTATATCACTCCGCCCGGACAATATCATTAGCCACCCTTATCTCTCTAGCCACCCATATCAATCTGTATAATACCCACCCTTATCACTCCGCTCGGACAATAACACAATAACCACCCTTATCAGTCTGTACATTCAACAACAATGAGATGCCATCCTTATGCCCTACATAATAACAACGGTGATATGCCACCCTTATACTCCTCATAAAAACAACGGTGAAATGTCACCCTTATGCTCTGCATAACAACAACCAAAACCACACAACAAATTCATAAATGCTAAGATCACAACAACACGATGTATCAACTCGTAACACAAGTGCCCGTAAGCCACAACCTTTCCAAATATCCAACAATATCAATATTTCTACAACAAATAGCCCAAGACTTAAACACAATATGTATAAAATCTCAAAAAGAATAAAATGAACGAGTAAGTAACTCAATAAGGAACAAAAACCCCTTTTAACACAACTTAAATTAAAATAGATTAATAACTTTCGATAACCTCAATTCCAATTAATTGTTTAAGGGTAAGCTCAATAGTGAAAGTATCTCCACGAAATGGCAAACTTCAGATTTTAGTGTTTGAATTAGGCTAACAATGAATGATATGGAACGAACTAGTTCTACGTCTAAATGCATGAGAATAACCTGGCAACATAGGGATGATTTCAACTAAGAGCAACTCAACAATAAAAGAAATCACATAATGGTTAAAGTGGTAACGACTTCAAATAAAGCATATAAGAGCAAAATCGACAAGTAAAGGATGTGACATATAACGACAACTTCAAATAAAGCATGTGATAGCACACACAGCGAATAAAAAGATACAACATGTGCTAAAAAATTCCAAATTAATACATGAAAGAGGCCTAAGAATCTAAATCGATCAATTTTACACATATAAGCCCGAGTACGTACTCGTCACCTCGCGTACACGACTTTCACATGACACAAATAACACAAACGACTCAAATTCTAAGGGGTAGTTCCCCCACACAAAGTTAGGCAAGATACTTACCTCAAAGAATATAAATCGATACTCTAAAATGACCTTCTCAAGTGAAAAAATCTACGGACGGTTCAAATCTAGCTAAAATAACTTATTATCGTAAATAAAAACCATAGGAAACAATTCCAGATAATAGAGCTACGATCTTTAATGAAAACTAAAAAGTCAACCCAAAAAGCCAACCTCGGTCCCGCACCTCAAAACTCGATAAAATTAACAAAATCCAAACACCCATTTCCGATACGAGTCCAACCACACCAAAATTATCCAATTCCGACATCAAATCGTCCTTCAATCATCATTTTACATTTTTGAAAGTTTTCACAAAAATTCCCATTTTTCTGCCATTCGAATCACTAATTTAATGTTAAAAACAAAGATGGAATTACTAAATATAATCAAATCCCGGTAAAGAACACTTATTCCAATCCAACACGTGAAGAACCCCTCAAAAATCGCTCAAATGCGAGGTCTCTAACTCAAAAAGTGATGAAAATAACAAACCCTCGACATAAATACCATCTGTCTAGAAAATCCTGCTTTTGCGGCCAGCAGGCCACTTCTTCAACGTGCGATTCTGAAGCCAATAATCCGCTTCTGCGGAATTACCTTACCTGAGCCTATGTCGCTTCTGCAACCATAAATGCGCTTCTGCACTCAATGTTCCGCTTATGCGGCTGTGCAGATACGCCCAGACATCCGCTTATGTGGTCTTCCTCGTCCAGCGCTGCTTATGCTTCTATGCTCCTTTCCTTCGCACATGCGAGCAATGCACCTACGCTCACTGGGCCGCAGGTGCGACCACACCAGACCCCTGCCCAAACCAGCTTCTCTCAACAAAATCCAAATGATCTGAAGCCCGTATGAAACACACACGGGGCCCCTAGGACCCCGTTAGAACATTCTGACAAGTTCCATAACATAACATAGACTTACTCGAGGCCTCAAAACACATCAAACAACATCATATCTATGATTCACGCCTCAAATCGGACTTAATGGACTTTCAACTTCTATAACTTGCGCCGAATCATTTCAAATCAACCTGGAATGACGTCATATTTTGCATGCAAATTCCAAATGATACAAAGGAGCTATACAAATTCCCGGAAACGAAATCCAAACCTGATATCAACAAAGTCAACTCCCAGTCAACCCTCTCAACCTTCCAAACCTTCAGCTTTCCAATTTTCGCCAAGATGCACCAAATTAACCTACGGACCTCCAAATCCAAATTCGGTCACAATCCTAAGTCCAAAATCACCATATGAAGCTATTGGAATCATCAAAACACCATTTCAGACACAAAAGTCAAACTCCGATCAATTCTTTTCACTCAAGCTTCTAAAACAATAATCATCCCTCCAAATCAATTTTTACTCGTCCAAAAATCAAACTCGATCACACACGCAAGTCATAATACATAATACGAAGTTGCTGGAGACCTTAAGCCACCAAACGAGATGCTAATTCTCAAAACGGCTAGTCAGGTCGTTACATTCTCCCCCTCTTAAACAAATGTTTGTCCTTGAACGTGCCTACAACCGGTCTGAAGCCATGAAATCACTGAATGAACTCACCATACATATACTCGTGGGGTGACCCCATGTTACCCCAAACCACATAAGCCCGACAACACCATCTCAACTGAAGATTTTTCCTCCTACCCATACTGATAAACCTTAGAACCAAATTTTTCACCATACGATCATTTCCCAAAGACCCAATTTCCACATCAACACACGTATCAGCCTCAACCAGCTTCAACAACTCATACCTATACCTACAAGGTACAACCATACGAACACATCACACATATGCCCTAACAACATCTCTGACCACTATAGCTGCTCATAATAAAATCCAGCACTGGCAATTAGCCTCATATCAGCTAGAACCCCGTTCCAAAGCTTCACAACACTGATAACGATGCAATAAACGTGAAGATCTCATGATCATCCACTCAAATCAACATGTCACACCCAACGCCACCTGGGCATACACCTCACAAGCTAAAATCCAGTAAGCATAAAGCGAATATGACTAAATATGAAAAGAGAAACACATGAGAGAATTATTAGACGAGCCCGATAGGCACAACTCTCTATCAGTACCATACTATGGATCAATCCCACAAGGAAGAATCAAAACATATGAACTAATCACAAGGATCTCATCCTAATATAACTCCACCGCGACACGCAGCCTGGTTCAAAAATATCAAACCACATGAAAACGCGAGGGTCTCAGCCTCAACTCTAAATCACAAATAGAATACACATCGTACCCACCAAAACCTTCCACTAGTTCAATTCGACAAAAAAATATCTCGACACATAACGAACTCTCTATACCGGTAGAGCATCTAAATCACAAATTGTAGCTGTACCAAGACTCTTTTTCTCCTCCTTTGATGCCCCTGGCCTGACCTCAGGCTGAACCGAAATAACAGGCTATATCGGCACCACATCCAGAACCTTACTAATGTGAGCCCGCTGCTCTGAAGTACGGGTGGTGGAAATTTGAGGTCCTCCCTCAATCTGCGAAGCATTTGGTGCAACAGAGAACAATCCCGCCAGAGCCAATGTACCAAACATGCTTAGGAACTATGCTAAAGTCTCCTGAAGTGCGTGGATAACAACAAGAGTCTCCGGTGCCTGTCGAATACTATATAGTATCCACATGGATTGAAGTTTAATAGTATTATCATAGTTTCTAGCTTGATTGCTGTCCAGGATGATCAATAATTGAGATTTATGTGACTAAAACTAAAATTAACTAAGAGTCTAAACTAATGACTAATGACAATAGACATAAGTAATGAGCAAAGAAGGTTATCAATGGGAGAAAACATGGTTTTGATAGGATAGGTGCAAGGTAATTGTTTGGGATCTAACTCTAGATAATTCACTTCTAATGTTCAAGTGAGTCTCTCGAATTCACTCAATTATTAGTTCAAATATTTAGTAGAAATTCCTCTGTCGATTAAGTCTCAACCTCACAAGATGAACCAATTTAAGCTCTGTGAAGATATGCAAGAATTCGTAGTGGATTGGTCTTTAGGAGAACCTCTGTCGATTATCGTCCTAACTAGGTTTAATCAACAATTCAACTAGCCTCTTCTGATTACTAAGAAGAATTAATGATTCAACCAACAAAATAATGTAAATATATCACAAGCTATGCCTCTCTCAACTACATGAATAAGTGAATATAGATTCAACAATTAAATCATCTAAAATGATTCAATACATAAAACTAGAGTTATAATCCACAAAAAAATATCAATACACCAAATCCATCAAACCCTAAAGGGAACTACTCCATAGACATGGAAATATTCATCACAAATATGTTTAAAGCAAAGAAGAACATAAAACGATCTAAACTCGTGTCTTGAGTGAGGATTGAATGATGAAATCCTTGTACTTTTGCTTCTCCAACTCCTCCTTAGGTTTAAGGTGCGTTAAAAGTCCATAAAGTAACATTTTTCCATGTATTTATACCAAGTTGGGTCGGGCCGAGATGAAAACACCTTCTTCTAGCCGAAATAAGATTTTCACTCTGTAAAAATTGCACAGGCGCGAGGCTAGCAAAGGAGATCTTCAAAGGCTTGACGATGTTTCAACATGCAGCTTTTGTACAGCTACGGCGCCCCACGAGCCGTGGCTTTAGACTTTTCTCAGAGTAAGGATTTTTCTTTTTGATTTTTATAACTAGAATTGGTTCTACATAGCTTGGAATCACTCCTACAAGGCATAAAACACATAATACGTGCAAAACACTAGAAATTAAATCTCAACACAAGTAAAGAGAATTGAATTAAAGTGCAATAAGCGATTAAATACGTAACTATAGCGTACCATCAACACCCCACATTTAAACCATTGCTCGTCCTCTAGCAATCCAACTACACTTAGCACAGAACACGACCTTTTTAACAATTTCCCTAACTCATCACAACAAGAATATTTGAAATAGACGGAGTACAATACCGTAACATCCTAGCCTCAAAATTTGACTCAAAAGCACCACGCGTTATTTATAACCTGCTCACTTACTTAACACTGAGGTCAAGCATTACCTTTCCTTCGTGAATCAAGTGTCATCACACAACAATAGAGAGTACTTCCACACACAATAAAAGTTAAGAACATTTAGGAACTCAAGACTCACTCTCAGAAACAAGATTCATATGCAATAAAAGATGCACCATAGGCTTGCCCGTAGTGTACTACTCTACTAATTGAGCTTATTCAGTCAAGGATCAAGTAGGACTTTAATTGGTTGTAATGTAGGCTGCGGTATGGGTAAGATACATTTACATATAAAAGTGGTTGCACCTCCCTAAGCACTTTAATACATACATTTCATTTTTCAAAACCACACAACTATGTCAAACCATACTCCACATTCACATCAATATACATTAACTCCCTACTTCTTTAATAACAATTACATCAAGAGTTACCACTATCAAGGAATATTTTTTCACAATCATATATTTATTCTTTTTATTTCTTTTTCAAGTCAAGTGGATCTCACTTTTCAAAACATTGCACTTTTCTCCTTTTTTCAATGGTTCCACTGAAAAGCCAAACCAACCACCCCACACTTCAACTTTTACAAAGTTCATAACAAATTCAAGTGCTCACAAGAGGTACAAGGTTCAAATAGATGGTAAATTCAAACAAATGGGTAAGGCTCGTGATGTGGTTGCCAAAGAAATAGGATTACATGCTCAAATGGGTTAGATAATATATATGCAATTAGGTGGGTAAAAGCATATAATTGGTTCAACAAAGAAACGCCTATATCACTTCCAAGATTGAATAAAACTACTATTTCACTTTGCAAACACAGGGGGCAAGTTCTATACATAAAATGCAATGCCAAAATAACACAAATGCTCTCATACACATGGCACATAACTCACTCAATATCAGACTCATCATGACACTCTAGTCAAAACAGTTAAGCAAAGTTAAAATCATACACTTTTTAAGGTCCTTATTCAAGAGTCAAAAACTGAGCCTAGGAGTCACAACTAAAGTACTTACTATTCTCAAGGTACAAAAAATCTAAGAGATATTTCTTCCATTCAAATCATAGTACAAGGGTTCCTACTCCTAAAAAAATAAAAACTAACTACACCCGGCTAAAATAAAACCCTTGAAAAAGAACCGCGACACGAAAAAAAACCAAGGGGGACTTGTTATACTACCAAACAAAGAAAATCTTTTATGTCTTCTTCCTTCGACTTTAGTACCTCAATAAACTTGTCGATATGATATCCATCGTCGGGAAAGTCAAAATTTTAATATTTTTATGGTTTTTCCCATTATTTTCTATCTCTAACTACTAAACTAACAAAAAGAAACTAAAACTAATATACATACATACATACAACATATCCCCCACCTACACTTTAAGTTGTGGCATGTCCCCATGACACACAATTAAAAAGCATAAGGTAGAGAAAACTTCCCTGGCTATCTAGTCGAGGTCTGAGTCGAAGTCGGGCTCCATTCCACGCAACCAAACTAATGCACACATCTATGCAAATAGCTTCTTCTCAGCCTTCTTGGGGTACACCCCACACTTATCTTTTTCACTTACTTTAGCCTTCCCTTTCGAGTTCTTCACTTTCCACTCAACACTTGCAGCTGGTTTCTCCTTTTTCACGTTGTTTCTACATTCATCCCAAAATTCACAGTCTCCTCACCCTCGAGTATCAGAGTCGTTTGGTCTTTCAGCCGCAAAGATATTGGTGCTGACCTTATCTCTGAATCTCATTCTCCAGTTTCCTGTAAATAGACAAGGGCATTAAGTTAATTGAGGCACCAGAATCACATAAAGACTTATCAAAATTAATAGTGCTTAAAGAGCAAGGTATAGTAAAACTCCTTGGACCTCCACACTTTTGTGGGAGTCTGTTTTGCAAGATTGCACTACAATGCTCCGTGAGCTTGACCCATGAGGTCTCTTCTATCTTCATCTTCTTTGTTAGGATCTCCTTTAAGAATTTGGCATAAGTTGGCATTTGTGAGAGCACTTCTGTGAATGGTAAGTTCGCATTAACGTGTTTCAGCATATCCAGAAATCTCACAAATTGCTTGTCCAGCTTTTCTCTATATAGATTTTGGGGGAAAGTTGAAGCAGGCATGTGCTTGCTCTCTTCGTGTTCCTCCCTTCTCAAATTATCTTCCTTCTTATTTTTCTCATCTCCCTTCTTTCCTTTCTTGTTCTTATCAACTTCAATTTCCAGCTGCTCCCCCTTTCTTTTTCAAGTTCCCCATTTTTTGGGCTGGGATGGGATCTTTCAATTCTCAAGATCACATCATTCACTGTTTCTTTGGGGTTTCTCTCTATATAAGCAAGAAGAGTACCTGGAATTCTCTCAGATAATATTGTTTCTAGCTGCCCAACCTGTCTTTCCAGGTTCCGGAAAACAAACTTCTAGTTCTTTGATGGCTTCTCCATGAGCATCTAGCCTTTCGTCTGTATTGACAAGAAAGCCTTCATAAGATCTTCTAAACTAGGCTGATACTGCGACCTCGGATGATTTACAAAACCCGGAGCTCTTTGTCCCTAAAATCTGGGGTTGTTTGTTGCCATGCATTCGCAGTACCCCCAGGTGAACTCCATGAAAAACCGGGGTGCTTTTCACCTATTGCATTAAAGTTGTAATTTACCACAACATTCACTTCCTTAGTTGAGGCTTGACACTCATGAGTAGGGTGTCCTCTTCCACATATATCAGAAGCTGCATAAGGCTCATTGTGTATTGAGGCTAAGGCCAACTTTCGTATTTCTTTGGCCATAACATCAAGTTGTACCTACACAGATGTATTAGCATCAATTTGGTGAACACCAGTTGATCTTCTTCTTTCAGCACTCTTACAGGGCCACTGATTTGCATCTTCAGACAACTCATCAAGAATTGTGACTATCTCCTCTAGAGTCTTCTGCATCAATGGACCTCCAGCTGTATTCGTGAGGCCGGTGTCAATCCATCCCAAAATTCCTGGAGTTGCATCCAGAGTTCAATTACGCTATGTTGACACTTTCTAGAGATCTCCTTCAACCTCTCACATGATTCAAACACAGCTTCAGTCTCATTCTAGAAGAAGTTATGGATTTCTCTTCTAAACTTCCCCATCTTATCTGATGAGAAATATTTATCAAGAAATTTTCTGGTCATCTCATCCCATGTTCGAATCAATCCCTAGGGCAAGCTTCGAAGCCATAGCTTTGCATGATCTTTGAGTGTGAAGGGGAATGACCTTAAGTAAACTGCATCTTGTGACACACCATTGTATTGAAGGTGTTCATAATCTCCTAGAAGTCCATTAGATGGTTGTACAATTTTGAAGGGTTTGAAGCAACCCTTGCTTTAACTCAAAATTGTTAGCTGCAATTGGAGGTGGTCTCACACTTGATAATCCTTGGTTGTAGATCGGTCTAGCATAATCGCCAAGTGATCTCCCATGACCGAGAGCTATATTTCCGAACTGGGATGCAGCCAAGGGTTGATTTTGAGAAATTCTTCGAGCCCTCTCCTCTTCCTAAATAGTCTATGCATTTCTATTAGCTTCTTCATCAACATTCTTTGCAGCTTTTTCTCATTGCTGGGTTGCCTCTCTTGCAACAAAATCAACATTATCATCATAGTCTCCAGCCATAGTTTCTTTGGTTGAGGATTACCCAACCTTCTCTAAAGTCTCGATGAGATTTATTTCCTTCCTTAGCTGTCGCAGTTGTGTTTCTATCTCTGGCTTGTATGGTTGCACTTCTTTCCCAGAAGATCGAGTCATGCACCAATCTTCACCTGTAGCCTGCGCATAGTCAAAGAAAACTAACCGTTAAAGGGAAAAATAAATTAAAAAGAAAAAGAAAAATTCCTGAATTAGCACTACAAACTATTTCAAACACTATTGATGGCCTGACGAGCTCAGAACACACACCTAAATATGCTCGCTAGTCGAATATAGTATAGTATAATATTGTATCCATGGGGATTGGAGTTAAATAATACTATCGTAGTTTCTACCTTGATTGCTATCCAAGATTATTAATAGTTGAGACTTATGTGACTAAAACTAAAATTAACCAAGAGTCTAAACTATTGACTAATGACAATGGACACAAGTAATGAGCAAAGACGTTATCAATGGGCGAAAATAGGGTTTTGATAGGATAGGTGCAAGATAATTGTTTGGGATCTATCTCTAGATAATTCACTCCTAATGTTCAAGTGAGTCTCTCGAATTTACTCAATTATTAGTTCAAATGTTTAGTAGAAACTTCTATGTTGATTAAGTCTCAACCTCACAAGATGAACCAATTTAAGCTCTGTGAAGATATGCAAGAATTCGAAGTGGATTGGTCTTTAGGAGAATCTCTCTCGATTATCGTCCTAACTAGGTTTAGTCAATAATTCAGCTAGACTCTTTCGATTACTAAGAAGAATTAATGAATTCAACCAAAAAAAATTAATGCAAAGATATCACAAGTTATGCCTCTCTCGATTATATGAATAAGTGAATATAGATGCAACAATTCAATCATCCAAAACGATTCAATGCATAAAAATAGAGTTATAATCCATAAAAAAATATCAATACACCAAATCTATCAAACCGTAAAGGGAACTACTCCATAGACATGGAGAAATTCATCACAAGTATGTTTAAACAAAAGAAGAACATAAACGATCCAAACTCGTGTCTTGAGTGAGGATTGAATGATGAAATCTCTATGCTTTTGCTTCTCCAACTCCTCCTTAGCCTCCTTAGATCTAAGATGCGTCAAAAGTCCATTAAATATCGTTTTTCCATGTATTTATACCAAGTAGGGTCGGGCCCAAACAAAATTACCTTCTCCTAGCCGAAATAGGATTTTAACTCTGTAAAAATTGCACAGGCGTGCTGCATGAGGCGATGCGCCATGTGGGGCAGCAGTGGAGATCTTCAGAGGTTTGACAATTTTTCAACAAGCAGCTTTGGTATAGCCGTGGTGCCTCACGCACCGTGGCTGTAGACTTTTCTCAGAGTACGGATTTTTCCTTGATTTTTGATAACCAGAAGTGGTTCTCGACCCCCCGAACGCAATCCCGGCTTAATCCCTTGGGCTTTTACTCAGACTTCAAAGCTCCAAGTAGCTCAAATTCATTCCATAACATCTACATTGCTCAGAATCACTCCTACAATGCATAAAACACACAATAAGTGCAAACACTAGCAATTAAAGCTCAACACAAGTAAAGAGCAGCAAATTAGAGTGCAATAAGCGACTAAAATACGTAATTATAGCCTACCATCGGCAAGTTCGAGGGTTTGATCTCATTTTCACTTTTGGACATAGAGAGCTCGGTTTGTGGCAATTTTTTGAGAGTTTTTTAGAAAATCATTGGGGTAAGAAATTGTAACTCGGTTTTGGCTATATTACACAAATCTATTGTTGCTTTCATTATTTAATTAGTGTTTTGAGTTGGAAATTTGGAGAAATTTTTGAGAAACACCTTAAATTTTGGGGATTTGAAAGGCGATTTGGGGTCGGATTTGAGTAATTCTTGTATGGTTGGACTCGTTATCGAATGGATGTTCCGATTTTATAATTTTGGTCGGGTTCCGAGACGCGAGCCCATGTTGACTTTTTGAGTAGACTTTTTGTTTCTTTGTAAAGATCGTCACTTTATTTTTCGAAATAGTTTCCTATAGTTTATATTTATGGTATGAAGTTGTTTTGGCTTGATTTGAGCTGATCGAAGTCGGATAATCAAGGTAAATTCCTACTAGTGGATTGAGTTAGCGTGTTTTAAGGTAAGTGTCTTGCCTAAATTTGTATGGAGGAATTACCCCTTAGGGTTGGTGTTGTTTTTTATAATTGTGATTTGTGAAAGCCGTGTATACAAGTTGACGAGTGCGTGCACGGGCTAAATGTGGAAATTTACCGATTTTAGCTATGTAGATTCCTTTAATGCCTTAATTGAGTTACCTTAACATGTTATAACCATCATTACTAGTCTATCTTCACATGCTCTACTTGTCTTATATCTTACTTGTTAATTGCCTTACATGTGTAGTTGAAGTATTGTTTCTTCTATTTCTTATTCATTATTTAACCGTTGAGTTTTTTTACTTGAAGTAGTCATTCTTGGAATATCTTGTTGTTGAAATTGGTATTTAGTTATAAAGGCCGCGATTCACATTAAGGCAAAGTGTTAAGTTGTACAATACTATTCTGTTGAGTTATTCACTTTCAATTGTTATTGTTGAGACTCTTGTGCACACTGTGGTCGAGGCATGGGCTATTTATTGTGAAACACCATTATTGTTGATTTTTTGGCAAGTTGTGATATTGGGCACTTAAGGTGCGATTTGTGATACATTTTGATATTGATACGCATGCAATGGTATAAGGTTTTGGGGTTGAAATGTATGTGGTGAGATAAGGTGGGCTTGATACGCGTGTTGCTAGTAGGGGAACTACTTTAAGTCACGCGGTGTGATATGGTGGGCTAAAATGCGGGAAACTATATCAGGAAAAATGATTTTCAAAGTTAAATGCAAGGCTCCCGCGGTTATATAAGGAAAGATTGTGAATTGTTTTGTGATTTGAGACTACGAGGCGGTACCTCGGTAGTGAATCTTGTTGATACTTATCTATTACTTCATTTGTTTTTGGTTGCTTTGTTTTCCTTGGCATAACATTTTCCTTGTTTTACTTCATGATGCATTATTTGCCTTTGTACAATATAGTTAGTCTTGGTACATTTCTTACTTGTTTCATTTCCATTGTTATTATTATTACACTGTTAATTACTCGTTCAGTTTCTTATTTATTCCAGTAGGGCCTTGAACCAACCTCGTCACTACTCTACAGAGGTCAGGCTTAGCACTTACTGGGTACCATTATGGTGTACTCATGCTACACTTTCGCACCTCTTTTGTGCAGATCTAGGTACCTCCTACTAGTCCAGGCTTCAAGGTATACTTGCCGGCATCTGCAAGCCTCAGAGTCCCTCTCTATCTAGTCTACTTCATTTTTTTCCTTTCATAGACACATTGTTGTATAGGGATGATCAGTACTTATTCATAGAGCTTGTGACTTGTTATCATCAGGTTTTGGAAAGTTGTATATGCTGAGAAGTGGAGTTGATTTATAATAGTTTTTGAGTATTTAAGATTTTATTTGATATTTCAGTTATATTCTGCATGTATGCTAGGCTTACCTAGTTTCGAGACTGGATGCCATCACGACATCATGTGAAGGGAATTGGGGTCGTGACAAGTTTGTATTAGAGATCTATGTTCGTAGGTGTTATGAGTCACAAGCAGGTTTAGTAGAGTCTCATGGATCGATACAGAGACGTTTTCGCTTATCTTCGAGAGGCTATGGAAATTAGGAAATGTTTCACTTTTTTTATTCCTTATCGAGCGAATTTGGTGACTTCGAAATTCTAAATCTCTGTCATTCTATTCTCTCATAGATGGTGAGGACACGCACATCTAGATATGATGATCAGATACCCGCACTCCCAGCTAGAACTGCGAGAGGTCGATGACGGGCACGTGTTGCAGCCAGAGCACCTTCCCGAGCAGCTACAGAGGAGCCACCAGTAGATCCAGTTGGAGGGCAGTCACTTGAGACGCCTGTTACTACCCCTGTACTCTGGGAGACTCTCGCGTAGTTTTTGAGCCTTTTTGGAACTTTATCTCAAGTGAGGTTGATTTCACTTGCTCCTGCCACATCCCAGGCTAGGGGAGAATTGCAGGCTCCCGCAGCCCGTACCCCAGAGCAGCGAGTCCAGATTGACAAGGTCCTAGAGATCATATCATTACAGTCACTTGTTCTCGTTCAGCCCGGGGTTAGGGAAACAGTATCTGAGGAGGAGCAGATCAGGCTCGAGAGGTACAAGAAGTACCACCGTCCTTTTTTCAGCGAATTAGCTTTAGAGGATGCACATGGTTTTCTTAAGGAGTGCCATTGTATCCTCTGTACTATGGGTATTGTGCAGCCGAGTGGTGTTGTTTTCACTATGTTCTAGCTTAAAGGAGCGGCTTATCCATGGTGGTAAGTGTATGAGTTGGGTAGCCCGGCCGAGGCAGCTTCACTTACCTTGGCTCAGTTCTTAGATATGTTCATGAGAGAGTTTGTTCCCCAGAGTTTTAGGGATGCACGGTGCGTAGAATTTGAGCAGTTGCGCCAGGGTGCTATGACCGTATCAGAGTATGCTGTCATGTTCAGCGAGTTGTCCAGATATGCACCTACATTAGTTTCCACTGTCAGAGAGCGATTCCGTCGATTTATCAATGGGCTCAACCATTGTATAAGATTCAGCATGGCTCGAGATTTGAAGGATGTTACCCCATACTAGCAGGTTGTGGAGATCACTCTGAGATTGGAGGGTATGTGGGGCCGGGACAGAGAGCAGAGGAAGGCCAAGAGGATTCGATATTCTGGCACATATAGTGGCTCCTGTCATGGTAGAGGCTATGTGAGTCGTCCTGTTCATTCAGCACTTCCAGCTTTCAGCGGTATTCTGGCCACTCCTAGGTTGCGCATTATGCACCGCCACTGTCTAGTGTACCTCCTTCACAAGATGCTTTCAGTGGTCATTCCAGCCGACCAGGACCGAGCTAGTCTTAGCATCCACATCCTATGAGAGCTTGTTTTGATTGTGGTGACACTCGTCATATGGTGAAGGACTGCCCAGACTCAAGAGGGGTGCACCTCCACAGACTACTCAGGCTCCACGTATTCCATAGGGACCCTAGTCTTCTCAGGTCATGGTTACCGCACTAGTTGCCACACCACCTGCTCAGCCAGCTAGAAGTGGAGGTTGGGCAGTAGAGGTCACCCTAGAGGGGGGGCTAGTCCAGATGTTATGCTCTTCTGACTAGGATGGAGGCGGTTGGATCCGACTCAGTTATCTCAGGTATTATTCCGGTTTGTCATAGAGATACATCAGTCTTATTTGATTCAGGATCTACTTATTCCTATGTATCATCTTACTTTCCTCCGTATTTGGGTATATCCCGTGATTCTTCGAGTTCTCTTGTCTATGTGTCCACGTCTATGGGAGATTCTATTGTTGTTGATCGTATTTATTGGTCGTGTTTAGTTGTTCTTGGTGGTTTTGAGACCAAAGAAGACCTATTGTTGCTCAGTATGGTAGATTTTGATATTATTTAGGGCATTGACTGGTTGTCGTCCTATCATGTTATTCTTGATTGTCACTCCAAGATGGTAACATTGGTTATGAAAAATTTGCTGATGTTGGAGTGGAATGGTGCTTTAGATTATGTTCCTAACAGGGTGGTGTCTTTTCTTAAGGCACAAGGGATGGTTGGGAAGGGGTGTGAGGCATATCTAGCCTTTGTGAGATATGTCAATGTTGATAATCCTATGGTTGAGTCAGTTTCGATAGTGAGGGACTATACAGATGTATTTCCAGCGGATCGTCGGGTCATGCCGCCCGATATGGATATCGATTTTGGTATTGGCTTATTGTCAGGAACTCATCCCATTTCTATTTTCCTATATCGTATGGTACCTAGAGGAGTTGAAGGAGTTAAAGGAGAAATTGCAATAATTGCTTGATAAGGGCTTCATTAGTCTTAGTGTGTCACCTTGGGGTGCTCCGATCTTGTCTGTAACGAAGAAGGATGGTTCTATACACATGTGTATTGATTATCGATAGTTGAACAAGGTTACAGTGAAGAAAAGGTATTCATTGCCACGCATTGACGACCTATTTGATCTTCTACAAGGTGCTAGAGTGTTCTCAAAGATTGATTTGATTTCAGGCTATCATCAGTTAAAGATTTGGGAGCTAGATATTCTTAAGAATACCTTCAGGACTCGGTATAGTCATTACGAGTTCCTTATGATATCATTTGGGCTGACCAATGCCCCAACTGCATTCATGCACTTGATAAATAGTGTATTCCAACCCTATCATGACTCATTCGTCATTGTGTTTAATCTTGGTGTACTCCCGGAGTCGGAGGATCATGAGCAACACCTGAGAATCGTGCTTCAGACCTTGAGAGAAGAGAAGTTGTATGCAAAAATTTTAAAGTGTGAATTCTGAATTGATTTAGTGGTGTTTTTGGGTCATGTAGTGTCGAGTGAGGGGATCAAGGTAGATCCGAAGAAGATTGAAGTAGTGCAGAGTTGGCCCAGACCATCGTCAGCTACTGAGATCTGGAGTTTTCTTGGTTTGGCAGGGTATTACCATCATTTCGTAAAGGGTTTCTCATCTATTGATGCACCTATGAACAGATTGACCCATAAGGGTTCTCCGTTCAGGCGGACCTAGGAGTGTGAGGTGAGCTTTCAAAATCTCAAGACTGCTTTGACTACAGCCCCAGTATTGGTGTTGCATACGGGATCAGGCTCTTACGCTATGTATTGTGATGCATCGCATGTTGGCCTCGACGTGGTGATGATACAAGATGGTAGGGTGATTGCTTACGTGTCTAGACATCTAAAGGTGAATGAGAAGAACTATCATGTCCACGACCTTAAGTTAGCATATATTTCGTGCCTTGAAGATTTGGCGGCACTATTTTGTACGATGTCCCTTGTGAGATCTATACCGAACACCGGATTCTACAACATCTGTTCAAATAGAAGGATCTTAACTTGCGGCAGCAGAGATGGCTAGAGTTGCTACTATGATATCACCATTCTATATCATCCGGGAAGGCCAATATGGTAGTTGATTCTTTGAGTCGAAAGGTGGAGAGCTTGGGTAGTTTAGCACATCTACCGGCAGCAGAGAGGGCGGCATTGGCGAACCAGTCTGTTAGATTAGATGTTTCGGAACCGAGTTGAGTTTTGGCTTGTGTGATTTCTTAGTATTCTCTTTATGATCGTATCAGAGAGCATCAGTATGACGACCCCCATTTTCTTGTCCTCAATGACATAGTTCAGTACGGTGATGCCAAGAAGGTCACTATCAGGGATGACGATGTGTTACGGGTACAGGGCAGGCTATGTGTGCCCAGTGTAGATGGTTGCATGAGTTGATTCTTTAGGAGGCCCGCAGTTCACGGTACTCCATTCATCCGGGTGCCATTAAGATGTATCACGACTTAAGGTGGCACTATTAGTGGGGGATGATTAAGAAAGACATAGTGGAGTATGTAGCTCAGTGCCTAAATTGTCAGCAGGTGAAGTATGAGCATCATCGGCCAGGTGGATTTCTTCAGAGGCTAGAGATTCCAGAGTGGAAATGGGAGCGGTTTACTATGGATTTTGTTGTTGGGCTCCCACGAACTCAGAGAAGTTCGATGTAGTATGGGTGATTGTGGAAAGATTGACCAAGTCGTCTCATTTCATTCCAGTGGTGACTACATATTCTTCAGAGCAACTAGCTCAGATGTATATTCGCGAGATTGCCCGACTTCATGGCGTGCCGGTATCCATCATCTCTGACAAGGGTACGCAATTTACATCACAATTCTAGAGGGTCGTACATCATGAGCTGGGCACACAAGTGGAGTTGAGTATAGCATTCCACCCTCAGACGGACGGACAGTCTGAGCATACTATTCAAATTTTGGAGGATATGCTATGTGCATGTGTGATGGAGTTTGGGGGTTCTTGGGATCAGTTCTTGCCTCTTGCGGAGTTTGCCTACAACAACAGCTACCATCGAGCATTCAGATGGCTCCATATGAGGCCTTGGATGGGAGGCGATGTCAGTCTCTGGCGGGTTCGTTTGAGCGGGATGAGGCTAGGCTATTGGGTACTGAATTGGTTCAGGATGCTTTGGAAAAGGTTAAATTGATTCAAGATCGACTTTGCATAGCCCAATCAAGATAGAAGAGTTTTGCAGATTGGAAGGTTCGTGACGTTGCGTTCATGGTTGGGGAGAGGGTCTTGCTCTGGGTTTCACCCATGAAGGGTGCTATGAGGTTCGGGAAGAAGCACAAGTTGAGACCTAGGTATATCGGGCCTTTTAATATTTTTGAGAGGATTTGAGAGGTGGCCTAGAAGCTTGCACTGCCACCTAGTCTAGATGCAGTTCATCTAGTATTCTGTGTTTCTATGCTCTGGAAGTATCACCGTGATCTGTCTCATGTGTTAGACTTCAACTTAGTCCAATTGGACAAGGACTTGTCTTATGTTGAGGAGCCGGTGGCCAATTTGGACAAGCATGTCCGAAAGTTGAGGTCGAAGAACATTGCTTCAGTGAAGGTTCAGTGGAGGGTCAACCAGTCGAGGAGGAGAATTGGGAGACCTAGCATGATATGTGTATATGTTACCCTCATCTTTTCACCTCTTCAGCCATGTCTCTATACTCGTTCGAGGACGAACATTTGTTTTAAGAAGGGGAGGATGTAACAACCGGCCGGTCATTTTGATTATTTTAACCCCGATCCTCTATTTATTGTCTCCTCTTTGTTGTATTATGGTTATGTGACTTGCCGGGGGTGTTTCATTTTGGTTCAAGTGAGTTTCAGAGTGAAATGTGACACTTAGTCCCTAAGTTGGAGGCTTAAGTTGAAAGAGTTGACCGTAGTTTGACTTTTGTATAGACGACTCTGAAGTGAAGTTTTGACGGTTTCAATAGATCCGAATGGTGATTTTGAACTTAGGAGCGTGTCCGGATGTTGATTTGGAAGTCTGTAGGTCGTTTTGACTAATGTAACTGCGATTTTATCCCAATATACTAAGAGTTATGGGTGTTCCACCCATCAAATATAAGATCTATGAGTCTATTTTCTAACTCATTAATTTTTTTGTCAATACGGCATCGTAGTAGAGATGTATATGCGTTTTCGCGAGACTGCACATACTGTTAGGTGACAAGTAGGTGTGTCACCTACTTTCTTAAATGAGAGTCCAAAAATGGGCCAGTTTGGGTCATCCAAAGAGACATTTTAAAATCCTATTTATCTCATATAATACACTGATAAGAGGTCACAATAACCAGACCTAAACCCCTGCAAATATCCTCCCAAAAATTGAACACAAACCCTAATTGAATTTCTCTCCTTTTCAAGTTCTAGTTGGAGGAAAAACCTTGAGTTTGAAGAACCAAGAGAGGAGCTGAGTTATTCAACAAATAAGGTAAGTTTACTTCTCTCTTTCATCTATTTTTCTGCTGAATATGTGTGGAGAGTCGTTCTATAATTGTAAGAACTCACGGGACGGTGATCGGAAGCCATAAGTTTGAAATATTCACTTGTAGCATACTATTTTGTGGATTTTTTTGTTTTGTTGTTGGATTGCGTGTTTTACTATTGTTTTACAGAGTTTTCGAGGCGGAAGTGTGTGGAGAAACACCACATAAATTCAGGGTGGTGGTCTGGTCGTTCTTCGTCACATTTTTGAGTCGTTTGACACTACTACATGGTCGTTTTGTCTATGATGAGATTGGGGTGTGTTGGGTTGTTTTGCAGTATTTATTTTGGTGTATATAAGGTTGGAAAATAATGCATACATTTTTTTTATTATTTTTTTCTTGTTGTTGTTGGTATATGGTATTGGAGGAGGGCCTTGTTACATGGGAGATGTTGTCCAAATTTACGTAACGAGCTACTAGTTTAAGTTACGGACTTAGCCTTTACTCAGCACTGATTTTGATTCTCCTTATGTTGTGGTAGATTGAGTTGAGTTGTTCAAAGAATTGCTTTGAATCTATTAAGGACTCAACGAGTTAAGGTATGTTAAGGCTAAGCCCTTCCTTCATTTTGGCATGATCTCATAACTACATGTGTTTATTAACGAGATATAAAGAGAAGTTCATATTCCCGAATTTATGTACATTGTCCTAGTCTCATATCAAGAGTTGACTTTATCGATATCGGGGTCAGATTCTGATTTTGGAAGTTGTAATAGGTCATTCATGTCATTTATGACTTGTATGCAAAATTTTAAGTCAGTCGGAGTTGTTTTGGTATGAATCGGCATTAGTTTTGGAATTCAGAAGCTCATAGTTTCAATAGGATTGTAATTCATAGAATTGATGTTTTTTTATGTCATTTTTTGCCTCGAGTAGGTCTGTTATGTGTTTTGAAAATTGTTGGTATATTCGGAGGGGGTCTCGTGGGCCCCGAGTGTGATTCTGAACAAATTTGGACTTCGTGTGATTGCTGAAGGTTGATGTGGCTGGTGCAATCGCACTTGTGCATTTTGGGTCGCAGGTGCGGTGCCCCAAGAGTGGCCCTTGAGCTGCAGAAGCGGACTTTGGCATGGCTAGCTGGGACCACAGGTGCGGTCCATGTTCCGCAGAAGCAGACGCGCTGGTGCGGAAAGAGACATCACATGAGTGGAGTTTAGGGAATACGGGAAGGACCGCAGATGCGGTCGAAGTCTGCAGTTGCGAGCTCGTAGGTGCGAGCTAGTGGTCCGCAGAAGCGGAATCTTAGGTCCTTGACCCGACCTCGTCACTACTCTACCGAGGTCAGGCTTGGCACTTACTGGGTAACGATGTGGTGTACTCATGCTATGTTTCTGCTTTTTGTGCAGCTTCAAGTACCTCCTACCAGTCTAGGCTTCATGGTATACCTGCGGGTGTCTGCAGGCCTCAGAGACCCCCTCTATCTAGTCTACCTCGTTTTCTTTCCTTTTATAGACACCTTGTTGTATAGGGATGATCAATATTTATTCGTAGAGCTGGTGATAGCAGAGTTTATTTATAATAGTTGTTGAGTATTGTTGACCCATGTCACTGCATAGTTTTGAAGATTGACAAATGGCTGACCAGTTGAACCAGGTCTATCAGAGCACACATCTTGAACTGAATAGTTGGCACATGAACCATATATGCATAAGAGATATTTGTGAATGTGAAATATCAATGAACCAAGAGATTGTCTCCTAATGCGAAAAGGTTGCAAACTGATGAGAAGATTGAAGTCGAATTTAGCAAGGAAAGTAACAAAAGAAAGGAAGTTGAGTTTGATACGAATTTGTTCACCCAGGTAGAGTTGGACTAGAATTGGACGACAAGCTCAACAACTGACTCTATAAATACTTGATGTATTTCTGCTGGAATTACACACGCACAAAAGCTGAAGTGAATCAAAGTCTGAAAGCAAAGTTCCTAGAGTTATTTTGCTAATAGAATCATTGTGCGATTAAAAGGCTACAGTTCAACTAGAAGAACCAGTTCCATCTGATTAATTATTGAGTCTAGTCGATTGTAGTAGGAGTTTTAATATTGTATCTTTTCAGCTTTCATAGAAGCAATTGTAATAGGTACGCATTGTTCAAGTTAGAGTTAACTTGANTGAAGTTTTTGAGAAAATCCTACTGACGAGTAGGTCGTGGTTTTTTCACCTTTTTAGCCATGTGTTTTCCACGTAAAAATCTTTGTGTTTTTACTTTACTGCTTTTAATATTCCGCGACAGTAGAAGTAAGTACATCAAGAAGAACCGGGTTCTTCTATTGAGACAGCACTCAAAAATTGGGTACCACACAAAGTAACTTATCTTCTTGTGTGGTATTGATGTTTAAACCATCAATTGGTATCAGAGCAGGTTATCCTTGAAAGTCTAGCACCTTGGAGAAGATCAAGATGAGTGCACCACCTGGAAATTGGGAAGTTCAATCAACTGCAAGGCCACCACTCTTCAATGGCCAGTATTACTCTTGGTGGAAAAACAGGATGAAGGACCACCTAATTGGAGAAGACTATGAACTCTGGGACATAGTCACTGATGGTCCTCTAGCTACCATGATGAAGACTGCTGAAGGTATAGATATACCAAAGACTAGAGCTGATTGCACTGCTGAGGATCTGAAGAAATGGGAGAAGAATGCAAAGGCCAAAAAGTGGCTAGTGTGTGGACTAGTTCCAGACGAGTACAGCAGAATCCAAAGCTGCACCACTGCCAAAGAGATCTGGGATACCTTGCAAGTAGCCCGTGAAGGAACAACTCAGGTAAAAAGGTCAAGAGGTACACTACTATACTCTCAGTATGAAAACTTCACTATGAAAGAAGGAGAGACTATCCAAGACATGTACACAAGGTTCACAACCTTGACTAATGAACTGAAGTCTCTTGGAAGAGTCATTCTTGAAGAGGACAGGGTTGAGAAGATCCTAACAAGGGTCTTGCCTATTTCCTGGGAAAGCAAAATCACTGCTATCCAGGAATCCAAAAATATGGCAACCCTGAGATTGGATGAGCTGATTGGAAACCTCACTGCCTATGAACTGAGAAGGCAGACAATGAAGATGGATGGTCCAAAGAAGGAGAGGAGTCTAGCACTAAGAATCACTGAGGGAGCAGATCTGGAAGATGATGAGATGGTCATCATCACCAAAGAATTCAGAAACTTTCTCATGAGGAAGAAGGGCATCTCTAGAGGAGGAAACTACAACAAAGCAAAAGCTCCAGAAAGGCCAACCAACGAGGGATGCTATAAATGTGGTAAGACTGACCATCTCATCAAAAACTGTCCTCAGTGGGAAGTAGAATGGAAAAAGGAGAGATATGAAAGAAGGAACAGGAAGAAGGAACAGGTCCAACCCAAGAAAACCACAACAAAGGCTATGGTTGCTGCTTGGGGGGAAAGTTCAGATGAAGAATCAGAAGATGGGGAGACTGAAGATCAGGCGCTCATGGAAATTGGAGAATCTGACAAGGAATCACATGAAGAACCAGAGGTAAGTATCTCCCATCTTAAAAACAAAGTAAAGTTCCTATCTAAGGAAAAACTCTCTGAGTTGCTACTTGATTTCATAGATGATTCTGAGGAAACAACCAAAGAGAAGGATCAACTATCTAAAGAATGTGCAATGCTAAAAGCAAAGTGCATGAACCTGGAAATCAGAGTCAGTGAATCTGAAAAGAAAAACACTGACTTGTTGAACCAGGTTCATCCACTTGAAACTGAGATTCTAGAACTAAAATCTGAAAACTTAAAGCTAAAGCTAGGATCCAGTAAAAAGGTTGTTGATTATTCTCATATCATGTTAGAAGAAAACATGGGAAAACTAAAAGATAAGATGTATGCCAAGGATGAACAGATAAGAACTCTTAATGAAGAACTTCGCAAAGTTAAACATGAATTAGATCGAACTTGTAAATGGAATAAGTCCTCTGATGCCCTGATATGGCTTCAAGAGAATCATAGTAGCAACAGGAGAGGGATTGGCTTTGGAAGTCAATTGCCCAAGCGGGATCCCGAAAACAAGTATCTCACTCTTCCTGAGAATAAAATTTGCACCCATTGTGGTAAGACTGGGCACTACAAATATGAGTGTAATGCAAAAGATCATGCAGTTGAAGAAATGAGAGGTTTGTAAAAAGGAAAAACTGGCTACCAAATTGGGCCAAGAAAAATTTGATTCATCCATTCTCTCATAGAAAAGGACCCAAACTAGTTTGGGTTCTTAAGACTAACCTCTGATTCTTTTTGTAGGTTCAAGTGATAGGAGGCAGCTAGATTTGGTATTTGGATAGTGGCTGCTCAAAGCATATGACTGGGAACATGGAACAGTTCCTTTCACTTGAAAGTCTCAAAGGAGGAAATGTCTCCTTTGGAAACGGAAAGAAAGGTGAAATCATTAGGGTCGGTAAGGTAGGTAAGGATGACACACGATCCATTGAACATGTGTATATAATAGATGGCTTGAAATATATCTTGATCAGCGTATCACAACTGTGTGACAGAGCTAACCTGGTTGCCTTTACTTCCACAAAATGTTTTGTGATTAACCTGCTTACTGACAAGATTGTTTTGCCGGGAAAAAGAATGAATAACATCTATGTCATAGACTTTTCCACACTGTCTGAAAATGAAATCACTTGCCTAAGTTTGTTGGACAGTGATCCCCTCATGTGGCACAAACGACTTGGTCATGCGAGTCTAACTCAGCTTAACAAACTAGTCTCTAAGGAATTAGTGTTAGGACTTCCTAACATTAAGTTCAAGGAGGACAAAGTTTGTTAGGCATGTGCCAGGGGGAAGCAGGAAAGGTCCTCTTTCAAAAGTAAGAAAATAGTCAGTACCACCAGGACGTTGGAACTGGTTCATATGGATCTATGTGGTCCTATGAGAACTTTGAGTAGAGGTGGTAAGAGATATGTGATGGTGCTAGTTGATGATTATTCAAGGTTCACTTGGACCTTATTCCTGGCATCTAAGGATGAAGCATTTGATATGTTCACCTCATTTGTCAAGAAAACTCAAAATCAATTAGGACATCAACTAGCATCAATAAGATCTGACCATGGTACTGAATTTGAGAATGCTAAGTTTGCTGAGCTCTGTGATGAACATGGTGTTAATCATAAATTTTCTGCTCCTAGAACCCCACAGCAAAATGGGGTTGTTGAAAGAAAAAACAGAACTCTTGAAGACATGGCAAGAACCATGCTTCTATCTAGCAAACTACCTCATAGCTTCTCGACTGAAGCAATAAACACTGCTTGTTACATAATTAATAGATGCATGACCAGACCTCTGGTATAGAAAACTCCCTATGAATTACTTAAAGAGAGAAATACCAACATATGCCACTTTAGGACTTTTGGATGCAAGTGTTTTGTACATAATAATGGCAAAGATTCCCTAGGAAAATTTGACCCCAGAAGTGATGAGGGAGTATTCTTGGGATATTCATCACATAGCAAAGCTTATAAAGTGTATAATAAAAGAACTATGTGTGTAGAAGAAAGTATACATGTTATCTTTGATGAAACTAACATTCTTGCTGAGAGACAGAAACCTGAAGATGAGGAGCTTGGAATGTTAAGAAGCAGTGATCACATCGAAGCAAGCATGGAAGGTGGAACAGGTGATGGACCAGGTTCAACTACCCCAAGCATCATGACAGGGGGAATTCAACATATGCAACATGGCCCTGATCCTGCTTCACAACAACAAGACACCATGGAATCGTCTAGTAATGAACAGTTGGTACTTAAACCACACAGATATCGGAGTTCTCACCCTCTTGAGAACATCATAACAGATTTGGCATCTGGAATCAAAACAAGATCATCCTTGAAAA